>JAZHYW010002663.1:0-37433 GCA_037355805.1 Ixodes ricinus
GTAGCAACTGCTGTACCCATCTCTGTTCTTTGCAAGCTTTGTTTAAACTCTGCTAAACAGAGCTCACACATCAGAAAATTAAGAAATTACTTGAAACTGTGAAACTGGGACCCTCGTGCGATTTGAGGAACTCTAACTTTACAAACTTATACTTGGAACAAAATTCTTAATCTTGAATAATTCTAACTTAAACCAAGGAACTTCAAATCTTCAAATATTTTTAAAAACAAAATTGCAAAAAGAACGAGGAAACTGTTGAACTTTACTTTTATAACCATCGAAAGCTTTAGACTTTGTAAATTCAAACCGTGGCAATGTTCGAAAGTTGTTCACTTTGCAACATTTTCGAACTCGAACCTCAAGAGGTTCGCGACACCTCTACCAAGAGCCCTGCCAAATGCAGATGCGGCACTCATGTTCAATTTGTGCACTGCACTGGCCTACCTATGCACTGTCAAATTCGAAGCGTGCAGGCCTTGAGATTTCAGAAGGTGTTGTCTAGACCTCCTGGTGGCAATCAGTTCATCGAAGAATGTTTCACCTACAAATTGCTCCATCGACAAAGACTGTCTGTTTCAGCAACACATCTTGCAACATTTCATAGATCTTCCTTTTCATGACAGCCTTGAAATTGATTTTTGGGAACATGAATATCGCCAGACCTGTTTAGGATCGAAGCTCGGCCACCAGCGCCCCATTTCTGCCCTTTTGATTGCTAGGATAGCTTTCTAAAATGGCTCGCTGCAAGTTCGAGCCCAAGAATAGATTCATTTTCTCCTTGCACAGCAAGGGACGGCTGCACAAAGCGCGGCCTCTTTGGAATTGTAGCTTGCTGTCACGGTGGCGATGAAACGTCGCAACAGTGAAGCTTGCGTAATGAGTGTTGATAGAATGTGCACTGATAAAAAGTTGTTTATCAAACATGCATAGATAAAACGATAGCACCCTGGGCATCCTGCTGAAATTGCAAAGCATTAATGTGAGGTTACCAATGGTGCTTCCTCCAAGAAAAGTTTGAACTAGCAGCTAGCCACGGCTGGCATTCCGCAGCGACCGCTATCTGTGGACGCCGTGAAATTACAAAATTACCTATCTTCAATGGTGCATGCAGAGTTGCAGAAATTATTAAAAAGCAAACAACAACATCACACTTCAGCCAATCCCGATCTTCGGTTTACGTGCTCTTTAACAAGCCAAAACATCGTAAATGTTCTCACCCCTTTCGGAGAAGTTCCCTGCATCCAAGTTGTGGTACATGCGGCTCTCTTCAGCCCTATAGGGAGCAGGAAAAAAAGACAGCCTCAAGTAAGCAGGAGTGCACAGGAGATAAAACCAAGAGCAAAATTTAAACTGTTCTGAACGTAGGACCAGCTATATTAGCTTCAGATATTTCATATTGAGCCCGAACTAACCCGATACATGATAAGCTGTCAGGACTGGACCTGAAGTAGAAGACATTCAAACATGAAAAAAAGAGAAATGCTTAGACTGAATCATGAACAGTGAAACTGTTTTGTAGATACAGAAAACAATGCTACAAAAACCATAGGTATGTAAGCAGTGCTTTTTATAGTGTGGCCTTTGCAATGGCTGCCTGAAACAAAGGTAGGACTCATGAACTCCTACCCACATTTCTGACACTTCTCTGGCAATCCATTAAAAGGAATACAGGACTGACACTCAATTCATGCTGTCTGCTTTTGTAATATCCCACCGTAAGAATGCACAACTCTGATGACAAAAATGTTTGGACTGAGGCCACATCTGTGGCCTCAAGCCTAGAATAGGCCACATTGCTTGACCCAAAGCTAGAGCATGTCTAAGCACCTTGTTCCAAAATGTTCCTGCATCACCGGTATGGTGAACAACTAAGGCACTTTTTTATTTCTTATTTCAGAGTGCCATTTCCCGAGCTATTTAGAATAGCGAACAAGAAGCTCAATTGTTGGTCGTCTGAAATAAAAGCTTTCATAAAATTGTTTTTCAATCAACAGACCCTTTTCAAAAGTTTGTACCAATACCCGGCCGCCACTGCTTGCTCCCCTACTCTGAGCATGTATTGGACACGGCAGTTGCGTCAGCGTTCGGTGTGAACTCAGCTCGTATTGAAAATGAGCGCTGTGTCAGAGTTCGGCGAAGACTCGGATCCAATCACGGGCTTCGTGATTGGATCCGAGTCTTTGCCGGGTCTATTGCACCACGTAAGTGAAAATAGAGTATGTATATAATATTTGAAAGTATGAAATATCGAGCCCAACAAAGTCAGAAATCAAAGACCATCAAATGGCATTATGAACTACTGGCATTTCTTAAGGGACCCCATGGTCAACACCTGTTCACTTTTTGGCTGAGCGAGCTTCCCTGGGAGCAGGCTAGCCTGCGCCGGGGACATTCTTGTCTGGAAGCTTGGTTGGACAGCTAGTGCACTAATACCCCAGTTACACGGGCGCTCTCAACTGCCATTGACTGTCGTCAACTGACAGTTGACTCAATCGTGATCAGCCGGAGTTAAGCGCGAAACACATGTACGACGAAACCGTCCGATCCGACGTCCGACCACGCAATACGACGGTCGGAGGCGAGGGTTTTCAACGCTCTCCGGTGCTACGAAAACCCTCTCCCCCAAGGTCATTCCGGCAGTCCGCACGTCGGATCGGACGGTTTCGTCGTACATGTGTTTCGCGCTTTACACGGCAACACCAACCGTCACCGAGCCGCTAATGACAGTTGAGTTCAACTGAGCTTCCCTACCTCAGCTCAACCGAACGGACTTCCCCAACGGAGGTAAAATGGCACCTGTTTGCAGGACCGCAGCCGCTAACCATCGGCTGCGAGGCACTTACAGTTTCGGAATGCAGGGGGAGGAGTCTAGAAAGAATCATAGCAGTAAAATTTCCTGGAATAGGTTTGGGCGTCGGAGCTGCCAATAATACGATCCCGGCTAGCCGACAAGCCACCAAACGAGCGAAGATGGCGGAGGGACCAGCTGTATAAATGGACAAACAGTAGTGGGGCACCCATCCTAGCGGGCGGCAACTTCCACCACCTAGCCTGCTTTGGTACTCGTGTAAACGCCGCAAAAACCAACAAGGTGTCAAACATATTGTATGATATACTTATAATAAATAAAAGGTGTGTCTCCGAGGAAATTACTATAACAATGAGACTGATCATGCGACACAAGAACTAGTTTCGTGTTAGCTTTAACTGGCTTCTAAAGAGTTGTTCAGTTCAGTTCAATCAAAGTTAGGGCCGATAAATGTCGTAGACTCAACGATAGTTCAAAGCACACGTGTAACTAGGGTATTAGACTGGCTTGCAAGGTTTGAAGGACAAGCAATTCTAACTGATGTACAGTCTCCAGCAATATGAAATACCCACTCAGAGCGCGTGGCCGAGGCGGTGGCCGAGAGGGGCGCAGGGCACGATTTGGACAGTTCCATGTTGCTCAGAGGGAGGTTCGCTCAAGGCTGAACCGCTGTTGGTTATTTCGGGCACCGCACACATTTTTTCATCCAGAATTAAATGGTGCTAGCTGAAAGCTCTTAGCTGTCTGTACACATCTTTTGTGCTTTTATTCTTTCAATTTTAAGTACTTAATTTTACAATGTGCTTGCACTAACCAGACTAGCCTATACTCAGTGATAAATCAACATCAAAGAGTAAGTAAAACGAAGGTGGGAAAGGAGAAAACGGACGGAGTGTTGAATGTGGAAGGAGAAAAACCTCCTGTTCTACCTTCCATCAGCTTTCTCCTATCCAGCCTTTGTTTCCCTTGCCCTTTGTTACTGACCTGTCACTGACTTAAACTATTTAGCAATTTTACAATTGCATAAGGAGCTAAAGTTATTCATGCAAGTTTTGATTCACATTGAATAAGAGCCTTATACCGGGAAAAGCTCTTTCGCTTGAGGAATCGCCCGAAGAGTCGCTGTCCACATGGCCAGCAGGCCTCCTAGCCCCTTCCTGTCTTGGGGCTGCCTCCGGTCCGTCAGTCCAAATTGGATGTTCAGGCAGCTGCGACCACATGATCTGAAGCATGCTGCACCGTGGCTGCATAAGAAAAAATTATCTCAATTTTACGCTCAAATAAAAAAAAATCGGCAACCTACTGTAGGAGTGAAGATTCTTCACAGGGTATTTCGACAAGTCCGTGTAATTTGTTCTTTCTCTAAAATTGCATTGAGGACCTGCTGCTTTTCCTTGTAAGGTGGCCAGTAGGAGATGACTTGCTCTAGCTTTCTCACCAGCCAGCACTCAGAGAAGACATATGGGTGGTACGTGGTAGCAATAGAGAAGTGTGGAATCAATACGCATTCTACCAGAATAGTTGAACCTATTTTAGTCAGCTTGAGCAATGTTGGGGGCCCCGCCAGCAACCACTAACAACGCTGCCAGATTTGCTTATTTTTGGGTGGAGAAATCCACTAAACAAATTTTAAAAAAGGTGCTTACGAATGTAGGTTTCTGATACAAGCATGACACATTCAACACACAAAGGAACTGTAGCAGAGATCCAAAATAAATACATCTAGCAAAACAGTCACGTCTAACATTCAGCGAGACGCAAAACGCCTGCACTTGACCCGCAGTGGATGACATCTTTTCGCCGCATGAATCGAAAAAGGGGCTCGCTGTCACTCACGAGACGCGGCCACAGACTGAACAGCGAACACGCTACACATAGGAGGGAAGCGAGAGGTCTGTTTAGGGCATAGATCTATGATGGTTTAATTGACCTCGTCATGCTTCTGCTATTTATTTCAAGCCAAAATAAGAAGTTTTAGCTACTTCACTGTCAGCCCCTAGTAATTTGACATAGCAAGGCTGGGGTGCAAAGATCACTGTGAAGGCTTCACTGCCCAGCTACTCAGCTGCCTTGTTGTGACGCAAATGAACTCCTGCACGAGAAACACCAATCGAGAGTTAGAAATGAATGAACTTCTGCGCGACAGACACCAATCGAAAAAATAACATTTTTGTAACGAGCCGCCGCAAAGCGGCACGAGTGCAGTGCCGGGGGGTGGGTTAACACACGCCCCCGATATTCGCTGAAATGGCGTTTCACAAAAAAGAAATCAATTATAAAAAAATTATCACTAAAAAATAAAAAAAAATCAACCAAAAAGAATTATTACTAAAATTTAATTATTAAAAAAATAATAAAAAATCAATTATTACTGCAAAAAAAAATATTTATTTTCAGCGATAATTGTCAAAAAGAAATGTGTAAATATAGCAAAAAGCTTGACAAAAAAAAAAAAAAAAAACACACACAGACACCCACTGGGGATCGAACCCGGAACCGCTGCGTGAAAGGCGGACGCCCTACCACTGAGCTACTCCCGAACTCAAATATTCATATCTTTACAGTTCGAGTTATGCGAGACCCAACATGACAGCTCTCGATAGTTTTTCTTCCTCGGTTAGTTATGTCGGTTGCCGGCAAAATCTCCACTTCCTATTAACAATCTCATACAATCATGGGGCTACAGCAGAATGTGCACAAGGGCCGCTGACATGCCGCCGGCCGCCTGATTTTGCAATGACAAGCCAGCGGCCCGAGCTTCCCCGACCTAGCGTACCAGGCGGGCTGCGACGACAGCGTCACCGCTTTCGTCGTGCGAACGGCCCCGTCCGTTCGCAAACACGGACGGGGCCGCCTTTCTGAAGCGCCGCTAAAGCGGAGCTTGTCAACTCGGCCGATCTAGTAACGTTGCTACTAACCCTATGCCCACTGCGTTCCAATAACTTTGCAAAAAAGGTCAAGTAAACACGGAGAAACAGAAAAGGGACTTACTCCTTGTTCAGCGTATTCATGGCCTCTCCTCTCTGGACGCCGCCGCGTGCTATCTTGGGTGACTTGAAACGTATAAAAACCGATAACAAAGCTTCTCAAATCGTCGAACCTCGAAGTGCTCCAGGTCAAGAAAGGCCTGATGAGTCCACCACCCAACCACGACACCCAACACCCAACGTGGTCCACAGCGCGAACAGCGCGACACGATCGAGTGGATGGCTGGATAAAAAAAAAAGGTTTAGTTTTTGCAATGGTAGGTAGTTCGCGCCACCTGGCGGAGAGCTATCACCGCGCAGGGAATGGATGAACTAGGCTTTATTTAGTGACTCTAGCAACGCTAGCAACTCTAGGATGAACGTGAAAAAATGTTTAAATATAAACAAGTAATGGCGGAACTTCTTGGGGCCGAGATAACTTCCGGTTAACCACCTTCATCTGTATGCTTACTCTTAGGTGAGCAGGAATGAGCAGCGCGCTTTTTTTGAAGTTTTTCTCGGTGGAAAATCAGAAAAGGTATGTCGAAAACCGGACGCAAGATAGATCGGTGTGTTTCTGGACCATACGGCGCCAAGAAAAAGCACCACATCTCGTTTTATTTGGCCTCCGTGGCCAAAGTTTCGTAACCCTACGTGACGGGGCGACGGGGCAGTGGAAGGTTGTGTACACGTGAGACATTCAACGAAGTTAGACGCCCACGAATCAACCGAGGCGTCGGCATGTGATTGTTTCGTGTTTTTCGTGCACGGGAGAGCGTGTGTGAGTCTGCATCGCATCGTCAGCTGCGCGGCGTCGCCGTGAGTGTTCGAGCTGGGCAAAGCGAAACCACGCTACGCCTGTCGGACGTAGTTGACGGAATGTGCGCAGGATTGTGCAAGTGCAACTGGTGCTCGATCGTGCCCTGAAAGAAGCAAGCAGTGCGTTTTCGACGACGTGTAGATATATGGTCATTGGGACAAAGCCGTCGCAGTGTATAGTACGAGTGCGCCGTTCGTTCCCCGCAAAAATCTAGCGGCGTGTTTTCGACGACGAGTGGAGATCTCGTGATTGTGACAACGTCGGCCTACCAAGGCGATCCCGATATTCACGCGGATACAGGTGCAGACGCGGACGTGAAAAGGCTCTTTTAGATTTTAGGACCCAAGTGACCAGGTGAGAAAACTGATTTCGCGTCTGATTTGTTACGATCACGCGAGACATATCGCATTTGTTCGAACTGTTCTGTTTGGGCAGACACACACAACCGCTGTTGTGTTTGACGACATGGGTGAGTAATAAAATCGAAAGGATGGTACCGATGGTGTTTCACGTCTTGCTTTAATCATGTCACGAACAGACGCTTTACTGCGTGCTGAAAAGAGAAATATGGCTCTCGAACTTCGAAAATTGACGTGTCAGAAATTAAAGTGAAACCAAAACTCTTAAAATTAGCCGTTTTTTTTAAGCTTGTTTTTGTGTTTTTGCTGGAGTTTCTTCAGGACTCGCATAAACCGCCTATTTACAATTCACATGCACACGAAAAGTAACGTCATCAAGAAATTCTGCTATAGGATTAAAACAAAAGGACGAATGAACTTTTTTATGTATTAAATATTTTATGCAGAACCAAGTTTGTCTGTGCTATGAAAACCTGCGTTCAGGCTAAAATAAAAAAAGTTATATCTGGATGTATACTAGATAATCTTTCAATTACCCCTTTATTTGCATAAGAAATCAAGTTGATTCGTTCGATAAAGTTCTTTCGCTGCCCGGAAGAGTTCGATATGGATACGCCTCCGTGATTTCACCCAACATTTTGTAACCATGGCTTAGTTCGGAGAGTTTTTTGCTCTGTACATGCTGCCATTAGCCCAATGTGCTTTTTTTTGTATTTGGCAAAAGAATACCAGAGGAAGCTTTTCTCATTTTCTGGTCCATTTTTGTTGTGTACAATTCGTCAAGAATTCACTGCTTTGTAAAAGGCACAGTCATTTTTTAATGTTTTCGCATTTTGTACATATAATTTGTGTTCAAATAATAAAATATATTTTTGTATCCGAATAAAGTTTTTTGGGACAATTTTTTTGTATGGAATGTGCCCTAACCTGAATTCCCCAAGTGTTGATTCCGTCCCCCAGTCTTAGCTGGGCTGGGCAAATATGTAGCCATGTACATGTGACCAGACTTAATATTTGCAGTACAAATAGGAGTCATTGCTGACCAAGCCTGTGGCTCGTATACTTTTGTCTCTGCTGGGCAATGAAATGCCAAAGAGGATTGGTGGTCCTGGATAAAAGCGGCATTCAGCATAGCCATGTTCTATGGGACACTTTTTTTCTTTTGTTGACCAATTTGAAACAAGCCGTATGGCTTGACCATCTTTCAGATTGGTGGCCGGGGATAAAAGGAGCGGTCAATACCCAGCCTACTACCGGACAGTTTTTTGTCATCATTGAGTAAGCTACTGCCAGTCAACACTGGCCGGACAGGTAATATAGATATTTTTCGGACTGGTGGCCAGGGATTAAAAGAGTAGTCAGTACCCAGCCTTCTACCAAACACTTTTTTGTCTTCGTTGACCGAGTTGCTGCCAGTCCACATTGGCCAGAGGGGTGCTGAGGATGTTTTTAGGACTTGTGGTCGGGGAGAAAAAGAGTGGTCAGTAGCCAGCCTTCTACTGGACACTTTTTTGTCCAAGTTGACCAAGTTACTGCCGGTCAACATAGGCCGGACAGGTGCTGAGGATGTTTTTAGGACTGGTGGCCGGGGATGAAAAGCGTGGTCAGTAGCCAGCCTTCTACTGAACACTTTTTTGTCTACGTCGAACAAGTTGCTGCCGGTCAACATTGGCCGGAAAGGTGCTGAGGATGTTTTCAGGACTGGTGGCCGGGGATAAAAAGAGTGGTCAGTGCCCTGCCTTCTACCGGGCACTTTTTTGTCTTCGTTGACCAAGTTGCTTCCGGTCAACATTGGCCAGACAGGTACTGAGGATGTTTTTAGGGCTGGTGGCCGGGGATGAAAAGAGTAGTGAGTCCCAGCCTTCTACCGGACACTTTTTTGTCTTCGTTGACCAAGTTGCTGCCGGTCAACATTGGCCGTACAGGTACTGAGGATGTTTTTGGGGCTGGTGGCCGGGGATGAAAAGAGTGGTCAGTGCCCTGCCTTCTACCGGGCACTTTTTTGTCTTCGTTGACCAAGTTCATGCCGGTGAACATTGGCCGGATGAGTGCTGGTCACCTTTTTGAGGAGGGTGACCAGGGAGGAAACGAAGACTTGGTGGCCAAGCCCTTCCCGAACATAATTTGGTCATTGGTTGCCAATGGAAAAACTAAGACTCTGTGGCCGGGGACTTAACAGTGATATTTTGGGGACCTTTGGCCAGCTGCTTGCCAGTGGCCGGGCTGGCCAGGCAGGTGCCGAGCAAAAATCAGGCATTGGCCAGTGTCTGGCCAAAATTTTGTGCTGCCTGGGTTGCTAGTTATGGTCATATAGGCAGTCTTTTCGGTAGATATCTGCAGTCCCGTTTTTTTCATGAATTTGTCGGTGACGTTTAAGGCTTCTTGAAGTATGGCCTGTTGTTTCGAGGCGGTTCCTTTAATAGTCCATAATGTGACATCATCAGCATATATAGTAAATCCTAGGTCATTGATCTCTTGGAGTTCGAAGGCCAGGTCCGTCATTGCCATGTTAAATAAAGTGGGGGATATTACCGCCCCTTGGGGGACCCCGATGTGGTTAGGTTTGGGGGTTCCTTTGGTGCGACCTATGACTACGTGAAACTGCCTGTCCTTCAGGAATGCCTTGATAAAGTTGAGTATGCGTCCATGTAGTCCTCTTCTTTCTGCTGCGCGGATTACTGTGTCGTGAGGTATTGTGTCAAAAGCCTTTTTTATGTCGATGGCGACCATCGTTCTGGGCTTTGCATTGGCAGGGTTTTCGGTCATGTCCTTGTGTATAAGCGCCAGGCTGTCTTGAGTCGAGAGGTTGGGACGAAACCCCGTCTGCATAGGGTGCAGTTTCCGGTGTGTTTCGAGTATCCATGTGATTCGAGCTAGGACCATTCTTTCCATAAGCTTGCAGAAGTTCGAAGTGAGAGAAATTGGGCGGAGATTCCGGAGGTCGGATGGAATTTTGCCTGGTTTTGTGATCGGAAGGACAGTGGATGTCTTCCATTCTGTCGGGATGATGCCCTCTTCCCAGATCCTGTTGATCCAGTCTAGAAGGTCGGCGGTGTCCTTCTCAGGCAGGTTTCGTAGTGCCGCAACCGTAACTCGGTCTGGCCCAGGTGCCGTGTTCGCCTTTGCTTTGGCAAGAGCTGCCTGCAGCTCTCCCATGGTGAATGGGAGATCCTCGTCGGTCGGTATTTTGATGTTGCTAGGCTCATAGCAGTCCGCTGGGGGTGCCGTTGCTGGCTGCGGAAAGAATATGTCTCCTGCGAGTTCTGCTACCTCTTCTTCCGTGAGTCCTAGACTGAGGGCTAGGTTGCCGCTGGTACCTGCAGATCTAATTTTACCCGCCATGCATTTGTACGTGCGCCATACTTTCTTCAGGCCCGTTTTCTCGTTGAATGAGTTGCAGTGTGACCTCCATCTATGCCGGCTTAGCTCAAGTGTGTAGCGTCTGGCTTTGGCTGTGGCTAGGTTAAGCTTGATTCGTAGTTGTTTGGAGCACTTCTTCTTCCGGTAGCGTTGTAGGGCTTGAAGCCGACTTGCCCATAGGTTTAGAAGATGGAGGTCCGGGGTTGGCGCGTCGTCTTTTATGTTATAAGTTTCCATGGCTTGCTCGAGTGCCATCTGGATCTTTTGGGCTAAGTCTTGGCCGGTGAGGTTGCCGATGACTTTTCGAAAGTTGTCCCATTTAATGAAGTGGGTCTTCCTCCGCGGTGTTGTCTGGATGTGTAGTTCGATGTGAATCGGAACGTGGTCGCTGCCCATGGAGTCTGGCGAGGCGTGCCAGGACATTCGGAGCCCCTTGGAGGCCCATGTTAGGTCCGGCGACGTGTCGGCCTGCGAAGGGTTTTGTGATATCCTTGTCGGCGTGTCTTTGTCGTTAAGGAGTACGAGATTATGAGTCTCACACAACTTCTTGATGGACCTTCCTCTCCTGTTCGTCGTTTTGTATCCCCACATCGTGTGTCTGGCGTTAAAATCGCCACAAAGAATCGTTGGTGTTTTGTCCGTTAAAAGTTGGTCGAGCCATTTGCAGTCTTTGTCTTCCGTTATAGTTGGTCTGATATAGACATTAAAGACATTCAGGGTCTTGCTACCGATCTTGATCTTGATGCCGATCACCTCTTTATTATTATCGCTGATATTTGACGTGTCGATTTTTGCGTGGTGTACTCCTTTATGAACCAGTGTTGCAGCTATACCATAAGAACGGGGCGTGGCTCCTTTGTGCCTTGTTATGGTGGGCGTTGTGAATGTGACATAGCCCGGAAGTGTTATGTTCTCACAATCCGCCTCTTGCAAGAGAATCATTGCTGGTTTTTCCACTCCCTTGTCTTGAAATCGAAGTTTAAGTTCCGCGGCTTTGGTTTGAAATCCTCTGCAGTTCCATTGCATGATCCAAGGCATATATTTCCTTTTGTCGGTGTGATTGCGTGTCTTCTGGTGGGACTGATTATGCATTGAGCTTGCTCAATAAGGTCCCTAACATTTGCTTCATTTCTTTTATTGAAGTTTCTACGGAGGTCATTCTTGCCTCTACCTTGCTTTGCCAGAGAACGAGCTCTACGGTTGCTGAGGGTATTTCTGCCTCTTTGTTGGATGGCGTGCCAAGTACCACCGGTGTGGCAGTATCGGTGAAACATAAGGGAGTGCTCCATGCTCCCCTACTTGGTGTGGTTGGTATCACTGGGGACGGGCCCGGGGCCCCTTTTGTGGGGGCCGGTTTGTTTGTTTTGTTCTCTTGTGGAGGCGTGGCTGTGTGCGTCGTTCGCCTCTTCGGCGGAATCCTGCGTTTGGGACAATCGTTGCTGGTGGCCACATGAGAGCCTCCGCAGTTGTGGCATTTGGGTTGTAGCTCGCAGTCGCTGTCCTTGCTGTGGTCGTGTCCACACTTGTCGCAACGGCTAGTTTTATTGGGACAGACGTCTGACTTATGTCCGATTTCGTGACAGTTGAAGCAGACTACGGGTCGTGGTCTGTACGATGATACTGGGTAGGATTCGTATAAGAAACGTACGTATTTTGGAATGGACTTGCCTTCAAATGTGATAAGGATGGTCCTGCCGGATCTGCCTATCACTCTGGCCGCAACAATCTTATTTGTTCGACACGTGAGGTCTTGCATGAGAGTTTCGGGTGTTTCCTTATTGTCGGAGCCGTGCAGATAGATCACTCCCTTGACTTGATTGCTAGCCATAGCCATGTAAGGTGTGACTTCATACGTCTTGTCATCCTTTTTTATTTCTCCGATGGAGAGCAGCTTACTTGTGATGAGTGGATTCTTTGTGGTGATTGAAATCGTGTTGGATTTCTCGCTCATATGTACCGAGAAGCCATCTTTGTTGCGCACGCCGGTCTTCTCAATAGCGGCACAGATGTCTCTCCCGGTAAACCTATATACTTCGGCCTTACAAGTTGGCTTGAGCACAACTGTCTGCGTGGGTGCAGTGTGTGATGTAGTATTCTGCGCGTTGTCTGAGCTGCGGTGCTTGCGCCTACGAGAGGGCTGCCATTCACCGTCGTTGCCTTTGTCTTCATCCATTGGTGTCATATTGTTTCCAACGTCGTCGTCTTTCTCGGGAGGATTTGCCGCTGCTTCGCCTTCGGAAGACGTGCTCGATTTGCTTTGAAGAAATGTTTGAATTTCTTGCTTGTGAGCCATGTACTCTTTTAGCTCTTGCTTGAGAGACATGAATTCTGCTACCTCTTCTTGGTTCTGCAAAAACGCGTTGAAGGTTTCTCGCAATTGCTGAAATTCAAGATACATCTTCCATTCTGCTGGGTCCACGCTCAGTGGTGATTGCGCTGAGCTTTGCATCGCTGCGATGTTTTCAGTTGAGGGTGCCGGGTATGGATTCCTGGCTGCCTGGTTCATTACCTGCGTCTTTGTGATGACGCGGATCTTGCCATTGAATGCCCTTCTCGGGGTGCAGTTCGGGTTCACGGAGGCCTGGTCCTCAGCGTCCGCTGGTGAAGCGGGATACCCGTCTACGGCGTCGTCCAGGGTTGACGATGGGGTCCGGGATGGACCCCGTGGGGTTCGGATTTCAGCCGAACGAATGCTGGCTGGGGTAGGAAGTTAGGCCTAGCGGAGCGCTTTTCTACCTGCAACCTGCGTCGGCCATCGCGCTCGCGTCTCAACCGACACGGAGATTGATGATGATACAGACGCCAACGCCGCCCTCGAAATTTTTTTGAACTTAGAAATCAGCAGTTTTGTCTGCCATCCGCCAGGTAGCACAACAGAACACCCAAACAGTTTTTAATTGTTTTTAAAATTAGCTGAGCTCTACAACTATCTAGAAACCAAAGCAAGATCATTGGGAAAATCTAATACATCGCAATGTATGTCTATTCCATACAATAAATGTAATTAGATGCCAATAAATCTGTTTGATGTCCAAAAAAGATGTGCGTCAAAAACAGGTAAGTTTGAGGGGCTCCCGGAGCGTTATGACTTTGAAAATAAAAAAAGCCACCGTCCACCTCTTGGGCAACTATTGTAGTTCTAAATGTTATAAAAGATTTTACCATAGTTTAATTATTTACTCGGCGGCATTTGAATTACCATGACTCGAAGCACAAAAAAGTGCTATGTTTAATATAGAATATCTAAACAAAAAAATTTACACAACATTAAATATTTTTTATTATATTACCAATTATAAGCACTACATTTGTAGCTAATTTCGTTGCCCTAGCGTTTGTCATTAAAAACATATTTGTGCTGAAAAATGTCAATTTTAGGGCAATATTTGGAGAGCTGAAAAAAACAAAATAGTGCAAATACCAAAAAAGTATACCGTTACAATCTGCTCCGACATCATCTTAACAAAACTGCTCTATTGGAACCGTGTTATCTTTAATGAATCGTTCATAAAACATGAACCAGCGGAGCAAGTGAGGGTCCGCGCCATCATATTCGCAACGCTACAAATGCGCATGAACAGTATAAACCAATACATACATAGTATGAAATGAAAGAGGATTGCATTGCCTTTCGAATGACATCAATCCCACAAAACAGTATTTAAAAGGAGATGAGTAATGACCTGCCAAAAAGTACCTAAACTGCCACATTCAGTGGGACCGTGGCCTTAAAAAGAGCGAATAAAGCGGTACAGTAAAAGAAACACAAACGACAGGACAGGCGCTTCAGAAGTGCCTGCCCTGTCGTTCCGTGTTTCATAATTTTCCCCGTTAATTCACGTTTTTTAACCTTTTATTCAGTACACCTGCAGCTCCGACATTGTAGAGAGCTCCTTTCTCCGGTAGACGTTATTTTACAACCTTTCTTGGGATGTCGAGCTCCAAGTCATCGAGTTTCATCTCCAGCTCACCGTTCTTGCCACATTGAATAGTTTTTTGTGGAGCAGTCCTGTTAAAATGTTTCTTGCACTAAGCCACCCTCTTCAATAAAGCCCGTTCGCGTTACAGTAATAAGCATTATTATTATTACTAATATTATGCTTGTGCCCCAAAACAACTGCATCAGTCATGTGATTTTTTCACATTACACATATATCGAACGCAAAATAAAACCATTATTAAAATTAAATTCACGACCTCTAGATAAACTAAACTACCAGAGATACAATACAAGCATTGGCATACCGAGAAAAAAGAAACGTCCATTTACGCACATGTAAGTCACACTTTCAGAGCCTAAAATGGTGGGATAATAGTTTGCGCTACTAGCGGTCTTTACAGTCGCAATATTTGCAACGCGCATCATCATCACGAAAAATGCTGCAGCGACATGTTCTTTTTTTAGTTCAGGTAGTTCGACGCGCCGAGAAGCAGGCCTTTTTTAGAGCTGCTATGATCTCTTCCGCTCACACGAATGGATTATGTATTTCGCTGTTCATCCATATCTAAACGAGACATCACGAAGTTGGGCAATGTCACGGCGCCATGTGACAATACGGCATAAGAGGATGTGGAGCTGTTTCCTGATGTCGCCTTCTCCCTAAATAAGGTGTCATATGACGTCATGCCATTGCGTGAGGGCGCAAGTCTTCAAGGAGCGTCATATTGTTAGGCTATTTCATAATTATAGATGAGTGTGCCACTTTCCTATGAGACATTGGCGATATATCCTTCAAGTAAGGTGCAAGAGAGATAAATGCAAATTAATTAAATAATATATTATCGTCCGACAACGCCTCTCAGCTATCGCTATCTTTACTCTTGATTCGGACGGGAATCCTAATTTTAGCAAGCTTTGAAATGTACGTCCCAACCTAAAGCGCAACCTACAAAACGTTTCTCCGCAAGCTAGGAAATCCACTTCACCACACTCTCCTGCTCTCTGCCTGACTGCGGCGGAGTCATTTTGTTGCTTCATCTTGGAGCTTGATAAGCCAAAATAACCTCACGGCTTGTCCAGCATTCAGTTGCACCAACAAAAAGAGTCTCCCCTTCGTCCAGATGCCCGGGTGATAGGAGGAAACGAGAAGAGTGGATATGAGGATGCGGTAAAATATTTTGTTGTTCGGTCTTGTCCTGCGTCTACAGCACAACGCGGGAGAAGCCAATTTAAGCGGACGTAATGAAGCAGCCAACGTGCCCGCTGGGGTGGTGAGATAGCATTCAGGAGGCGAGGGTGTAGAGAGCTAGCACGTGGTTCAGAGGAAAGGAGTGACGTCAAATTGCAAGGTCAAAACATGGGTGTGAAACCGCGAGAGACGCGAACTGCGTGTTACACTCCCGCTGGAGCGAGAACTTTTTCAGAGCATTTGTTTCTGTTCTATTCTGACGAGGTAAACTCCCACGAACGGAGAGGCGTAACGTCACCATCATCGCCTCCATCGGGGATACAGTGTCGGAGTTGAGGCCCGTTTCTAAAGTCTGATTATTTTTTTCCGCGCGTCTGTTCGGGAGCTTGACGTAACCGTGCCACCTCTGAAAGGCGTTATGTCAGCACTAGGTGACACTAAGTCTGCGTTGGGGAGAAGCGGATTTCTTTATCGTGTGAATACACCATGCGCTGCGATGTTCGCAGCATTGGTACATAAATTCGTACAAAAATTGTTTTTGTGACATATTTGCAAAGCTACATTCAAGACTTTTTATTTTGACATTTCTTTTTCACGATATTTCGAGGGTGTTCTTTATGATTTCATTATTTTGAATTAATGCCTAATAATATAAGAACAATAGTGTGAACATTAAATAAAATTACACTTTACACATGGAAAATATTCATTGCCATTAAATATTTTTTACATAATCTACTTTTCTATCGGACCACCAACCAAAGAAGAAAAGTCATTCCTGTCAGGTAAGCAATCACAACACGCTTTCTTCATCAGTTCCGTCGTAAAGGTACACGCACAATATAATTAACTCAGGGAACAAATTACAAGCGAATTCACCCAGCTAGGTGTGCAATAAGAGAAATAAATATCGCGTTCGTGCTAATCTTTTGCATTGTATATTGCCATTTTTGTGGACGATAAATATTTTAGTTCACAGCATCTTCAATCCTGTGAACATTGCGTTCCTGACATTTACATTTCCTTTAGAGATATTCATTAGGTGTAGTCACCCTAGTTATCTCAGAACAGCAGCATAGAATATACTGCGTTTCTTGAGTTAGCATTAAATTGAGCAGATACATGCAAAACCACTTTCCATATTTGTATTAAATTCGTAGCTATATTGTGAATTAAAACAGCGAAAACGACAAGACACCGGGTTATGAAAAACAAAGACATATCGCAATATTTAGTAAAGATGTTCTTTATTTAGAAAAAGTAAATATAGAATACATTTACTAAATATTACGATATATTTGTTTTTCTAAACCAGGTGTCTGGCCGGTTTTTTTTTTTTAATTCACAAGATAGTTAGAAACTGAGTACAAATAGGCCAAGTGGTTGTGCATTTATCTGCAGAATTTAAGGCTAACTTAGGATAAGCAGTATATTTCTACGCTGTGGTTCTGAGATACTGTAAACGACTTAATTTTCGCGGGCTCAAATTTTCGCAATTCGGGCCAAAGCTGAAAATTTAAAATTATTCGCGGGCTCAAATTTTCGCGAATCGAGTGTAGCTTCTGTAGCGTTCACATATTGCCCGAATTGTTCGCGGGACGTATTTTTTGCGAATTGTAGGTGATTCGCGAAATTCGCGAAAATTAGGTCCTCCCGAAAATTTCGTCGTTTACAGTACCTGGGATGAATACATATTTGCTTAATATAAATATATACAATGCATATAGAGATATTAAAAAAATATCAGTTTATATATATAGTTCATGTTTAGATAGGTATATCTTGTATCACACTGCCGAACGCGCGCCGCATTGAAAAATATAACAGAGTTTCAATTAAAGAATAAGAAAATAAATGGTGCTATGGAGAACTTGAGTTTCAATTGAGTTTCAAATTCGTTTAATAAGAACGCATTACAAACTCAATTGAGACACATTGACAATTTTTGTAAGGAGTAGTTATCGAACCCTAGCTATTTCTCGGATACGTTTTCTTTTCTTTGGTTTATATGATCAGAAGTGTGATTCAATAGCAGGGGCAGATATACGGGTCAGGCTTTAGTGAGAGGGAAGGGGAAGGGGGAAATATATGTGAATGTATCTGATATCACAGGCAAAGTGTTTTCCAAATCAACTTTGTTGACCTAATACTAATCATTTCAACTAAACGCAAAACGTCTTTGCAAACCACAACAGTGTTGTAGACCGTCTTTTTCTTAAAAACTGGGCAACATTGGAAAGCTCATTGGAAGGTGAAACTATCCCGCCTCCCTCCATTCCTCCCACGCCCCTCCCCCTTTAAAGTTCCCCGGCAATAAAGATGTTTCAAATGCCCACCCAGCAACATTTCCTCTCTTTTGTGGCATGAAGTGTCTGATCGAATCTGAGTCTTCGCAGAACACTCAGCCAGCACTCGTATTTCATATGAGCTGAAGCCGAATTTAGACATAACGCTGACACAACTCTGGTGACGAATAGATGTTGGAAGTACGTGTCCAAAACAATAATGGACTTCGGTAATTGTCGCAGCGGCTAGAGGATGCGATCAGTTTAAAAAAGGTCTGGTAGATGATTTCTGCATTTTATCTGCTAATCTCTAACGTATCTTAGACGGAACAATGTTCCCTTTCCTTTCCCTTCTTTCCCTACATTTCCCACAGAATTTGAACGTTATATTATAAAAAAATATACAAAATATAAATAATGCACTTCATTACTAAGCCATCTATGTGTGTGGTGTCTTTATAGTGTGGATTGATGGCAAAACAATGCCTAGTGAGATATTTTATTAAATGCAATCAAGATAAATTGGTACTTGATAGAGATTTAAATGAACCACTGGCTATTCTAATGATATTCAATGTGACACAAGGCGGGGAAATTTTGAATTTCTGAAGGAATTTCAGCCTTCATCAGGCATCTTTTTGCGGTACTGCATAATTTTATATTAAATTCAGCAGCGCTTGCAATCTGGCATTGAAATGATTTCGTGTTTGCTAGCTTCTTTTAATATTAAGCAGTTCCTACCCTTCCTGCGCAGAGAAGGGCTGAGGGAGGAAGTGCAGTGTTAGAACGCCACCCCTTTCTCGCTATCTGCAGCCCAGTGCGCAACCCCATGGTATTGCGCCCTTCAAGGTAAAAAAGCAGCTTCCTTGCGTTGCTGGCAGTATCTTCCATGACTTTACTACGGTGCGATCAACACTAACAAACAATGAGGTTTAGTCCCTCAGGGTAAAACCATAGCTTTATATGTCAACCGTGGATGTTTCTCAGAATAATATATTGCCTCTCAATACTTAACAAGGGCACTTATAATATAAACGAAAAAATAATCTTATCCTCTACCGAGAACAGCGAGAGTAACCGTCATATATGTAGTAGTATTTGAGTAAACCAATGAGACATATACGAATGAATGTGCACAAATAAAACGGCACTCAAGGAAACAGACGGAAAAAATACTTTTACTATTTATAGACGGAGCAATTCAGCATTCCACCTTTTTTTCTCAGAGGGCGTCAAGGGTGAAGCCTCGGCAATCGAATATGATGCCCAAGGAACTGGTAAGTAAATATTAACACTTCTTTGGAAATTATGCCGTAGCTTGTAACATTTTGATAGTAACTAGAATTATTATTCCTCACTCATTTCAGGAACATCGTAAGTTTCAAATTTTTGTCGAATTTAGCCAATCTTTAACGCCAAATGTGTATTCCAAAGGATATGTTATCTTTAAAAAAATTTAAGACAGGCGTCTTTATGTGATTGATGCCTTCACTATATATTTCTTGAGCTTTGAGGACATTTGAGCGACAATCAAACGTCCCGCCTTGTGAGTAATAAAATAAAATGTGTTAATTAGCTATTAATTGTTGCACGTCGATATATGATTTAAATTATAAACTTATCGCCCGTCATCCCAAACCCCTAATTGATTGCTTTTATAAAATTTTTAAGCGCTTGGGAAGTCTATTATTGCGCGAAATGTACCCCTCGTGCAGCAGGCACATGGTTATGCTGAAAGAAACAAAACAAAAGAATCGCGGACGCCTTACTTCACAGCTAGCCTTGCGCCTGCTGCACCAGTGGTAACTTAAGTAGACAACTGCGCTTCTCATGCACTCAATATTTTTTTAATTACTTATTTAATGTTTTTTAATGACGCTCAATAAGTTTTTAAGTGTTATCATATGTTTCATTTAAATATTTTGAGAAGTTAGCGAATTTATGTTAATTACTCACCTCATTGACTGTGTGTCGCTTCTCGAATGCTGACAACGAGCTAGGTAATTGTAGTGAAGACGACATTCACAGAACATTAAATACGTCTTTATTTAAATTTCGAATAAACAATATTACCCGGAATATGTGATAAACTTTTCGTGTTTAATTAAAATGCCTTTTATGTTTGCTTTGTTGCGCCTCACGGTGTTATAACGTTGATCACTCTCGGCCGTGCCTCTGTTCAACTCTCTTCGACTGCAATTATGTAGGCACCCCAAGCTTAGTCACAACTCGTGTGACTCATGGGCCTGTATTCTGGGCTTAGGTTTTGCGCGTGCATCTCCAACTTAGCCAGGCAAAAATTGCAATAATCATTAATAGGTTTGGGGAGAAAAAGTTATTATATTTGTGAAAACTAAAGGCCGTAGCACAACCTTCGGTAGGGATGATTGTCAAAGCTGCACGAACACTAAACTTGTAATTTTAGGATCACGAACTAGTCAGTACACAACAGAAAAAGTACATTGATTGGCATAATACATTGCTTCAGTGGTCACTGTGTATTTAAATTAGCATCATTAAATAAAGATGAACGTTCTAAATATAGATATTTTACACAATTGTCCTATAACCTTGTAGTGTCCGGATAAATGTGGAGATTATGTTCTTGATACAGGTTTGCGCTACGGGAATAGGCATCAGTGTTAGCCTCCTTAGCACCCACTGTTAGTTATGAAAGGCTTAAAAATTCCGTTGAGTAGACCCATTCGTTTTCGTCCTTACTGGCAGAGTAGCCAAAGCCAAAAGGAGGTTGGTCTTGACATTGCCAGTGCCCTGGATGCGCCTTGGACGTTCGTTGGGTGTGCATTGGAGAGCCTCCGAAAAGTAGCGAATGGAGGACAAAAAATGCGTGCTTGCTTAAAATAATAGAAAGGCAAATTTTTAACTCGGATTTAACAACGTAAAGTGTAATGTTCAACGGCGTCTGATGAAATGTTAAAGTCGGAACGGTGTTTAAGCAGCATCAACCAATAAAATAGGCCGAAGACTACAAGTGGCGACGCCTTCTAAGAATAGGAAGCAAAGCTAAAAGAATACACGTTAGGCGCTTAGTCAGGTTGATGTGCGACTGTACATCTATTGCGGCGATCGTGGACACAGTAGATGAGAACTGTAGCCTTACCAGGTTTGAGTCTACTAGATTGGGAGTTGTGCCGTCTGGCGGCTGTGAGTGTGATCTCGACGTTCAAGCGCGCCAGTGAAGGCTCTTTGGGGCAGGGCGCAGTCATCCGACGGCTGACATAGGCTTGTCGGTCGCAGTAAAGATGCTTTATTGGGCGTGAGAATGCTCGTACTCTTCGTTCGTTTTTGTTTGCTCGGTTTAAAGAACGACGAAGTTTCATCCTAGCTCACACTGTTTCGATAAAGCGCGACTCGCAAGAGCGCCAGAAGCTTCTGATCAATATGCAGGAACCGTTTTTTAGTAATTCATTTTCGTACATTACTCTGATTTTTTTTTTTGGTGCAAAAAAAAAAGATAAATGTCTATATCCACTCACATACCAGCAGTGAGAAAGCAAAGTTTCAGTATAATAAGATATGCGATGCTTTCCTCTCCACTTTAGTTTAACAGCTGTTTTTTTATCAGCAGTTCTACATTTTGAAAACCTTTCAATACCTAGTTTTTATTTCAACGTCAGTATATATGTTTTGTGTAGCATGAAATCAATAAAAACAATCTTTTTTTTAAACGTTGCATTCTCAGCCAAAATCTATGGACCAGAAGGTGTCTGAATTAATTTCACCTAGTAAGCATGGATTATATAAAAATAAGCACAAAGAGAGCGAAAAAATTAAAGAAACTGAAAATGTTGTCTCTATTGAAGTAAAAGACCACTAGAAGAAATTTGTTTTTACGGACATATCTCTCTTGCCACGCATACTCCTTAAAATTTTGTTTTTCTTTGCGACAGTCATTTCTTTCTCTTCAGAAGAAAATGCAATATTTTAAAGCAACAATCTTTTTTATTAGAATCATATTATCTTATTTTGCAAATCGAGGCGTACCTCAGCGTACCAAAACAAGGTGTATTTCTCGTTGCTTTTTGTGTAACCCATGTTGCACACCGGCCCAAAACACAACCGCTCTGTATTTTTCTTCGCAGTATTTGACAACGTATTGAGTCCTTCGTCTATTCGGCACAGATAGCAGTCACACAATATTGTGTCGCTTCACACACAACGCAAAAACCAGAACAAATACTCACACCAACATGCCCAAACCAGCCTCGCTAAACTCCTCCCGATCGTCCTCGTGGCCAGCGTTGTTATTGGCAGCGCTGTTGTGTCCCGGGCTATGGGGACACATGGAGCGAGCAACCAGTCTGGTCCGAGCGTTCTGATAGACTGTTCTTTTATTAGATTGATAGACTGTTCTTTTATTAGATAGAGCCAATAGAGGAAAAGAAAGATGAAGAGAAGAAGAATGATGATAGCATCAAAATATTTACAATACCGTGAAGAAGATGAAGTCGATATCGAAACTAGGTGAACACAACATTCTCCCCTCCCCTTGAATTTGGAAAATAAGAATGAAACATTGAATACAGTGAACATAGAGAACGAGAAGGAGGGAAAACATTTCAAGGAAATTACAAATTAGACCGGATCACATATACAGTACAAAACGCATGTGAACAACAACAGTTACACATGTATACAACTGACACTTTTTCTCAATGTACAATGCTAAGTTCGTTATGTTGAAACAAAGAACAAGTTAGAAATCATAGCTAAAGGTAACACGGCCCATTTTCGGACTTATGTACATTGAGAAAAAGTGTCAGTTGTATGTATGTGTAATTGTTGTTCACATGCGTTTTGTACTGTATAGTGATCCGGTCTAATTTCTAAATTCCTTGAAATGTTTTTCCCCTCCTCAATGTTTCATTCTTATTTTCCAAATTCAAGGGAGGGGGGAGAATATGTGTAAGTTCACCTGAGTTTCGATTTCGACTTTCTTGCGCCGCGGCCGTTGTGAATAGTCCTTGGGCGTGCTTCTGCAGACACCGCCGAAGTGACCACGACGACCACACTTGTAACAGTAAAGATTCCGGGCTGGGCACGTGTCGTAACTCTGGCAGCGTTCCAACCCGTGTCCGCAGTTCGCACACGTTCGTCCATAACTTCTCTGATCGATACGTCTTGGGCGTTGGTCTTGCCACGAGCTAGGCGAAGATGTGAATTGGACCGACCTGCGACCTGGCTGTCCAGACCGTCGTGGTCCACCTCCAGACGATTGCTTTTGGCCGGTACCGCCACAGGCGGCACAGGGCGAAATAGCTGGCGCGCGTGCGTCGCGCGTGCTTCGAGATGTCGATCTTCGGCTCTCAGCACGTTCACTCCTTGCAGGAGAGCGAGAACTGTACCGTCGCGAAGACTCTCGAGGTGATGAGTTTCTTGAAGACGGTGGTGGTGTATGACTCCGTCTCAAGTTCCTTTCTGTTGACGATCCTGCTCCGAAGCCCGCACTTCCGGTGGAAACGTTGCAAGTCGACAGAGAGCTCGGAGAAGGCGTCGATGCCGTTGTCCATTCCCGAACTTCACGTCGTGCACGCTCAATGTTTAAAAGCGTCTGAAGGACCACGTCAAATGGAAGAGCGGCATCTAGAACCATTCGCTCTTGCATTTCAGACGACGCGACACCGATCATGAACTGTTTCCGGACCTGTTCTTGTGTTTGGTCCCCGAAACTTGCCGGAATCGCTAAGGCTCGCAGCGCCGACAGAAAGTCCTTGAGGGACTCACCCTCTTGTTGCTTCCGAAGGTGAAATTGCAGCTGTTGCAGAGTCACGTTGACGGGTTGAGTGAACTCTGCTTCCAGGAGTTCCACCGTCTCTTTGTAAATGTCTCTCGCCGGTGGACGGCGAGCTTGTTCGCCGCTTGCTGCTGCCGACGTTGCTGGCGCCGTTGCAACAGCACTCTCGGGCGTTGGTAACGAGTCGAATATCTGTTGGCCTGCTTCGCCGAGACAGTTGAGCAGCATGGCCTGCCGACGTTCGGCGTCGTAATCTCGAGCGCCAGTGGCCAGCAGATATCGCTCGAAAATCTGTATCCATCGTTTCCATGGAATGGGCGGAGTACCGGGTTTCGCTAAGAACTCCGGGGAAGTCTGCCGCCGGACGTCGCCATCATAGGAAGATGACCTTCTGCTTGAGAGGGCGGCCGTTCTATAGCGCAGCCATCTTGAATGTGGCTGGGGACGACCGAAGGAAGCGGCTGGACGAACAGAATAATTCGCCGAGAACCAGCCGACGAAACCAAGGGCGCAGCCGATGTCTTGCCGGTGAAGACGGTCGGGTCCAGGAACTCCTCGTCGCCAGAAATGTATGTTGTGTCCCGGGCTATGGGGACACTGTGGAGCGAGCAACCAGTCTGGTCCGAGCGTTCTGATAGACTGTTCTTTTATTAGATAGAGCCAATAGAGGAAAAGAAAGATGAAGAGAAGAAGAATGATGATAGCATCAAAATATTTACAACACTGTGAAGAAGATGAAGTCGAAATCGAAACTAGGTGAACACAACAAGCGCCACCTTATGTCGTGTCGGAATTCGGTTTCACAACACCAAGCTCCCATGAAAAGACCGACGCGGACGGCACACCTCCCAATTTTACTATTCCTTCCGAAGGTGTTTTCAACGAGCATCACGCAGTATAGATACGCGACCACATGCCGGTACGATGCTCACGCCCCCTACCTGCCGTCCGCGTTTTCCTAAGTCGTTCTGGTCTGAGACCATGGAACACACTATTATATTATAACGCAGTGTTCTCACCATCTTCGCGATGCATTTCAGCAATACTTTGTACGTGGACTGCAGGAGTATCCATGAACAGAAGGAGTTTATATTAGGTTTAGATTTTGGCCGTTTTCAAGCCGAATGATGGCCTGATCATAGACAAAAAGTGTACGTGTCAATTTCGTAAGACTATCTTACCATTTGTTGTGCTGCGGAGTCTCATAAATTAAAGAAAATGGTTCGCGCCGCATCCATAATGTATGATGCTTACAACTCGGCCAGAGAGCACTGGGAACGGCCTCACAACACTCTACGCCGCGCAGTGGTATGTGGGGTCGCTGGAAGCCTTCTATGATATTGGAAAGGTCTATTCTGGCACCCTGAAAGGCCTCCTTGAATTTCCCGCTTTTTATTTAGCAGCGGAGGGCGTGACAATAGTGGATGAAGAGAGAGGTGTCTGAACAATGTCAGCCTTTTGTGGTGAATCAGCAAAAACTCCCTAATATAGGTGCAAATAACGAAGGTACATTTAAAGCAGATCGAAAGAGCGTATGCACTTTGTCTATATGAGTATGTGTGGAACCACATGCATTTCGAAATATCTCGCAATGTGCCGAACTTTATTTTACATCGTTAATATATATCATTCGCCGAAACTGCAGAAACCACTGGTTCACTGGCTCTCAAGTTTCACACAGGGGTGCTATATATATCAGGCTTGTCTTATACCACCTTTGACGGCACTAGTTTCCTATAAAGTGTACATAATTATCGGCCGATATCGCTAACTTCAGTTTATTGTTAGCTGGTAAGCGTATGATTGACAATGAGTTTAACGATTATCCAGAAACAAATATTTTGCTGATGAGTGTACAGCATGGTTTCCGCCGTGGGATGTGGACGGTTACTTAACTAGTAACAACATTTGATGACTCCGTATTAAACGAGAAAACTAAATCAGCGTGACGCCAATTTTACATTGAAAAGCCATCGGCAAAGTACCACCTACTATTCTAAAACATTATCTTCAAGCAATTGTAAAAAAAGTAAGTGTTGAATTATTTCATTTATGTCTCTCTTGAAAATCGCCCTTAATTCTTAGAAATTTTCCGTCACTACTCATGTTCCTTGCAAGTCACGCCAAGTATTTCGCAATGGTCGGTTTTCGTCCTTTTTGTTTTTAATCTATATAAATGACATTCTGTACTGTAGTTTATGGATTATGATTCGCCTATTCGCTGATGATAGTGTTGTTTAAAAATAGTTTACAATTATAGTCAATTTAATATAAATAGCCCTACTCAGAACACACTTAAGTGGTGCGAGGAATCGAATGGTCCCTTAAACTTGAACGAATCTAGACTATTCCGAGTGACAACAAAACAATTGGCAGCGACATTTACCTTAAATCAACTATAATTCACGAAATGCATTATAACAAATAAAATGCAATATAGGGAACTGTTAATGCAATTGGTGCGGAAATTTATTTGTTACGAGAATATTTCGCGCTAAATTTAGTACGGAAACTGAATGGTTGTATAGATCACATGACGATCTCCCCCGCTAAATTAACGAAAAAACTCGATTGACTTCTCCCGTTGAAGTTAGCGGGTCAACTCAAAGGGTGTAAACGTCGCTTAATGTAGAGTCACATGACATCCATTTCCCGCCAAATATAGCGGGGAAACTCAATTGGTGCATAGCCAAACTTTACGACAATGTTTCCTCCATATTTAGTTGAGAAATTGAACTGGTATTATTTCTCGTAACGTCTGGTCACGTGACATCCATTTTCCCGCTAAATTTACTTGAGAAAGCAAATTCGTGGATCGGTCATGTGTTATCAAATTCCCTGTTAAATTTAGTGTCAAATGCACGGACGGAAGGACAAACGGGCGGACGGAGGAATGGACTGCCGGATTGATGTACACATTTCTTGGGTTTGGGGGTATTGCTGTAAATATTTAATGCTTAAAAACAAAAAAAGGAAGAATTAATAAAATTTGAGCCTCTCACCTACATATTGCTAATGTGTGCTCCAGAGCATTGAGGACTTTCTGATCTCAAAGGCGAAAGCTACGTTTTAACACCACTCAAGCTTTAAGGTTAGTGCCTATAAAACGCTGGTAAGAAATCATTTGGAGTACGCATTTGAGCGTTGGGATCCCTACACATATAATCACACAGAGAGAAAAGCATACATACATATATACTATCCAAAACAATTTTTTAACAGATACCGCCGATCAGAGAGCCGATGACAAATGGTATATTTCCTGAAATCTGGCTTGTTACAAGCACGCCGGGCATAACTCTGATTCAAGCTCTTGTAGTAATTTTGTTTGGAACAACTAACAATTGACAATTTACTCTATTTAATAAATGTTTGACTTGAAACTACACAGCTCACTGCTATAATCATACTGCAGAAACAAAAATAAATTTTAAAAACAATTACGTTCTAAGAAGAATCGATGAATGTACTTTCCTTCCGAGAGAGATCGCAGACAACCCACCGCCCTGCGTTGATTTTTTTTCTTCAAGTGCGTAACGTAGTTAAAAAGCTGCCGAATTAATTTTTATATTGTTTGTCATTGCTGACGCATTGCGTCAAAATACGGCAAGTTATATTTAATTAAGCTAATTTAATGTGCTATGTCCACACTGCCTGGACCCTTAGCGATCCTGTAGCATAGCCAAATAATAAAAAAGTAGGAAGGTTTTAATTGATAACGAACATGCGTGTCGGGGTGTGAACTCCGATTTGCCTGAAAATGTATATATATATATATATATATATATATATATATATATATGTATATATATATATGATATATGCGATTTTTTAGGTAACATATTTGCGTTACAAGTGCGAAAGTTACACTTTGCCGCTAGGAGGCCTTTTTAGGAAAATTATTAAAGTCAGAAGTAATTAGATTGTTAAATATTTTTGCGTAATTAACTTTTTATTAGTGAGTTTAAGGGCATGGTTTCAATTAGAAAATTGCTCAGCATCGTCAAAAACACTAAATCAACAAATTGCAGAGCGATAGAAAGAACGCGAAGCATTTTACGGCTTTCTGAAGAACAGTACAAATTCGACAGGTTTTAAGTTTCGGTTTGTTATCGGAGCGCATTCAGGCCTGGCGGCACGCGCCTCGTGGAGAGATAGTGCAACCAGCCTCTGCTGCGTCGCGCGATGACAGCGCAGCAGAGCTTGGATGTACTATCTCTCCACGGGGCGCGGTGCTGCCGGGGCGGAGATGCGCTCCGATATCAAACCGAAACTTTAAAACCCGTCGAATTTGTACGGTTTTTCAGGAAGCCGTAATAAGCTTCGCGTGCCTTGTATCGTTCTGCAATTGGTTGATTTAGTGTTTTTCGATGACGCTGATCAATTTTCTAATTGAAACTATGCCCTTTAAAACCAATGTTAAAAAATTAATTACGCAAAAATAATTGACAATTTAATTATCTCGGACTTTAATATTTTCCTAAATAGGCCCCTGGCCCAGCACCAAAAAGACATAAGCCTTTTTTTGTTGCGAGGCGTAGTTTTCGCAATATCGACTTTTATCTTAAACATAATCATATATATATATATATATATATATATATATATATATATATATATATATATTATAGTCCCGATTTCACAATAAACGATACTACATTCTAAATTTGTGTAGAACCATATTTCTTTCCACACATTTGATGTGAAGCAACTTTTAATATTTGAATTATGCCGCTGGATTTGTGCACCAAGCTCTGTTGGTTATTACAAATATGTAAAAACTCATAGGTTCATACTATTGTTTTCGTACCTTAATGACGCATCACCTATTTTCGACCTCAAATTACACTAGATACGGATGTTTTGTTCGGGAAATAAAAATGCCAAGCATGAACTTTTTTACCATTTTGTTTGGAGCCTTGTATCTCAGAATTTATTAGACATTTTGGGTATAAAATACTAAAATGCAAAATGCAATACTAAAATCCAATCGATTTTCACCGCCTTAAATTCATAAATTTTCACAAAATAAATTAGGCTATTTTATAATTTTGTAAAATTATATTTAAACATAATTCTAACCCGCTTTAATAAAAAAAATCTTTGAACTTGTGTTTGTTGTTACTCATAAAAAAATTGTTTGGGTATGCTCAAACTTCCCCCCTTTTTGTTTATCATTATAATGCAATTAAATGCAAAGGTGCAACTGAGCTTTGCAAGAATGACGAACATAATCCCTGGATTCTTTGAACATTTCCGGAATGTTCTCAGAACGTTCTCGTGCTGCGTAGGTTTTCTTTCTTACTAGAAAAATTCCTATCTGATCGTGCTCAACGTTAGTTATCAGAGACTTTAAAAGCGCTCTTTTTTCAATAAAGGCGTCCCTCAGTGTTCTATTCTTTCACCTTTAATCTTTACTAATTTTGTGAAAGACATGGCCCTTGTTATAAATGGATGAAAAAAGTACCAATATACTTTACTGATAATACCCTCCTTGTCGTGGGTCGTACTGAATTTCTCTGATTCGCCCAACATACTCCAGGCCAACTCCACGCATTTATTGGATTGGTTTGCGGACAACTTTCTAGACATTAACAGTTCTAAAACTAAACTCGTCAGTTTCTGTAACCCCCTCGAAAAACACCAGGGCAATCTGCAGTCCTTTCTCCATGCAACGAGCTGCAATCCTTTTAATTGTGTATCCATCGAATCATTTGGCCATGTAAAACACCTAGACATATATTTTGCTTATTTTATATCATGGAACTCACACGTCTCACCTTTCTGATAGACTGCAATCTATTGCCTGTACGCACTTTAACACTCGAGTTTTTCTGCCTGTTGGTGTTCTATTTCTTATTGTTCACGCGCTTGCTTGCAGTATACTCCGTTGCGGTGTAACGCTATTTGGTAACTGTTCAGGATGGGGGCAAGGGAAAATAATATTTTTGTTAAAGGTATATCAAAAACCGTTTCATATAATACGGATTCGTCTAACAGTGCTGAAATCTTTCAAAGTCTTAAACTAGCCAATTCTCGTTCTCTGTTTATTGAGACTTGTGCTCCGTTAGTTTATGAACTGCGATATCACAACACCAGTTATTCCATCCCGCACATTGCGTCGCTCCTCTCGTCTCTCTTTGTTGCACTCGATATGGCAAATGTATGCGGGAGTACTATGTCCTGTTTTGTTCCACGCGTCACTCCCGGACTGTATTTACCAAGTGACATCACTGACGACGCTGAAACGAAGAACTCGACTTGCTTGATTTTGGACACTAGTTATCTGCCTTTTCAGGATGTGTGCATAGACTACTTGTGAGATGCTAGTTATGTGCTAGTTTAAACGTTGAATTTTTTCCTTTCATTTTCTGTCCATTTTACTTTAGCTCTGTACATAGGCAGAAAGATGTAATTTTTATACTCTGTTTTAGTGTGCGACGCTGTCAAAGCTACTGGCGCGAGCATGGGGCTTGATCTCGTTGATTATTTGCACGCGTTCTCGCGCAAACAAAACCATAGATGAAGCCACGCTCTCGCGCCAGTAGCTTTGACAGCGTTACACACCAAGTATGAAACAGAGTATAAGGTGTCATCGCACAAGCCTTTATTGGCTGGTGCGATGTGCGCACAAGCCAGTCTTGGGCAGCCTTAACTGACGTTAAGGCTGCCCAAGAACTTTGTTTTGCAGCGTTTATGGACTCGTCATCAAACGTTGAAGTTGATGGTACACAAAACTTCATTTTATTCCAAAATGCGCCACATTTCTTATCCGCTGATGCTGAAAGCTCCGTTCCTCTCACCAGCTTTCTGGTTACCTAAGATTTGGAACATAAGACAGATTATACGGAATCAAGGATTGTGTGGCTTTTCTTTGCCAAGGATCGGTGTCCTCGTGTTCTTACAACTACGACTGCTTTGTATTCGGCAGTAAAGCGTTTCTGATTCAAGATCACCTTTAATGTGTATCTCGCAGACGTCGTCCGTTGCTTGAAGTTCGAGGTCCTTCCTCTATAGTGCGCGTCGCCAGATGTTGAGCTGTGCCTCGTTTTTAGAAGCACAACATATAGATAGCATCTCAAGACCGCTCTTTTTCGTGCCATGCACCGTGAAAGGAAATACTTTTGCTCAATAAAATATAATATACAGAGACATGGCTAAAATACTAACCAACCAATAAAGACATTGCATCAAGTTTTTTTTTCTTGAGGACATCTTGACCACCCACGTATGTGCGAAGTTATTTTTGTGACGCTATTTCATCAAATCGAAGGTATATTAAGAAAACACGTCCTGAATATTGAACTCCAAGAGATACACATTTTTATACTTGTTTCTAAGCGTTTAATTGTGGATCGCGAATCAGCCTCCAGTCCAACCGTTCTTGGGCCTTCGTCTACAAAACATTCCTTCCTAGCGCTTGTCAGATTTGCAAGTAAACATTGGCGAGCCGGCGCCGTTCAGACACCTCACTTCTTCCACCGTGGTCGCGATCGGTCGCGGTCATTTTGGCGGTTATGGCTATTATTGGCGAGATTTTGCAGCGGATATGCAGTTACACGCTATGACGGTTTGTCGTGGCGCGTGACGGTATTATGGGTGACGTGTTATGGCCTCGCGCGTCCTCAAGTACGCGAATTCGTGGCTGAATGGTTATGGCAATTTGCTCCCATGCGACGTACAGAGGTTCGATTCCTTAGAGCGCAAGTGCATTTGTTAGTTTTGTAAATGTCGTGTTCTCGGATATTAGAGTACCTTGTTAATTGTTCAACTCGCCGAACTGTCTACGCCGATTGTTCAAGAAGCCCACGCGTATAAATAAGGGGCTCAGCGTGGTAAACCGGAGTCAGTCCCGTCCAATCTATCGATCCTGTTCTTACGCCTCCATCGACGCCTGCGCTGCAAGTATTGTTTAATTTTGCTTATGGAACAGTTCACCCTATTAATATTTTAGCTTCAGTTATTCGACGCCTCAGCAAATATTAATCGGGATAACATTAAGCAACGCCAGTGTGACTAGACGTGATGGTATCAAGTACAGTCTAAGTGGCACAGGACGCTGCAATGTGCCTAGGCACCATGGAATTGAGCGGAAAATATTTCAGGCAACAATTTTACAATAAACGTCCCGTGCGCAGAGTGAACCGGTGTTAGTACTTCATTGAATAGTTATTATTTCCTGACTTACTTCGACATTTCTCTCGTCACGACAGTCTGGGGAAATTCTACAATGTATTTAGTTCTGCACGCAGAACATCACACAGACACGGATGTAGCTGTAGTTTATTTTCAGGACAACTCAAGGAAGCGGAATTAGAAAAAGATAAGATGGTTCGTGACTGTCGTGAGGTTCGTGATGTTGGAAAGAAATGACAGAAGACACGAGGATGCGTTCTGGGATAATTCAGATTGCACTGTAGAAATATGGAAAGAGAATATTTACAAAACTATTTACACCACTTCAACAAAGGTTAAGGTTTGAGTGTCCCCTAAAAGTCCCTTGCTCACGACTTTTCAGTCCTTGCGGCGTAGCACCCGTGGCGGCCGATGATCAGGGGTCTACCGACGTCAGGGCCGAGGGACGTAGTGACGAGGCAGTTGATCGTTGGCCGAAGGCTTGAGTCAGGCCCCGTACGTCGGTGGCAGCCTACGACCAGGTGTCCACCAAGGTCAGGGCCGAGGGACGTAGCGATGAGGAAGTTGGGCGTTGGCCGAAGGCTTGAATCAGGCCCCGTACGTCAGTGGCAGCCGCTGACCAGGTGTCTGCCAAGGCCAGGGCCAAGGGACGTAGAGACGAGGTAGTTCAGCGTTGGCCAAAGGCTTGAATCAGGCCCAGTAGGTCTGTGGCCTGGAGCGGCGGTGGGCGTTCAGCTGCGCCAAGCATGCAGTCTTGATCCACCTCCGGAAGGTTGGCGCCCGGACTGCGTGAAAAGCGTGTTGTGGGTAGGGCCTATTGACGTCTGGTCACGCCAATGGAGGTCCGGCCTAGTTGCGTCTGCTCCGTCCTTTGTCAACCGCCCGAATCCTCTCTCGCGCTCCTGGCTTGCCCCACCCCGTCTTCTTCTTCCTTGTCCTCTTCGGCTTGTCCCGGGATCGGTCATCACATGACCATTAAAAAGCTTTTAAATCGTGAGAATCCATGTGAAATAGCAACTTGCCGTATTTCACAAGGAGTGATGTCCACCCATGCCTCACGCTATACTCCATTTTACAAATGGACTGCTTTCCAGTAAAATTCAGGCGAGAGTCCGCACTCTATCTGCTTATGTCTGATCTTGTCCTGATGGCGTTGTTTTTAATTTTTCAACATTTAAAAACATCCGTAGTGCATTCAAGCGCATAGGCACGATTGCGTGTCTTTAGAGAGGACTCCTATTCACGAGTTTTCGCGAAAAACAAAAACATGACACTGAGATGGGCTCACGAGCCTTTGCCTTTGTGTTTACTGCAGACATTTGTGAGATGGAGCACAGGCGCCTTAAAGCAGATGTGCTTGCGAACCGCCATTACCGACCTTCAGTTTTTGTGTCTTCGTATTTCGTTTAGTTCAGATATTTATTGTGGTAGCAGGCAAGGTAATTACCATCTTATATTCTACTGTGTCCTTGTACCCAAAACTGGCCTACGTTTATACTCGTCAAGGCTCGTTTGATAGTCTCGGTACCTTGGTAAGGCAAGCGAAGGGCAGCAATGGCGGCTGTAATCTGGCGCGTGTCTAAAGTGTCTATTGGTAAAGTAGGTAATGGCGCAACGTTGCTAGACTGTGCATTTTGCTATATGCCATGAACACCTCTGTGTGGCAACAAAATCTCCTATCCGAAAAACGGGGCTTTGCCTGCCGGAGTCGGAGAAACTCACCCCGCGAAATAAGGCAAAAGGAAAATGTCTAGCTGCGAAAATCCGTCCTACTTCAAGTTTGACCGCGCCGACGCTACGATCTTATGAAGGCCACCGATCTGTACAAAAAAAGTGCCTCGTCAAGGCGCTCGTCGTCTTTGTGCGTTTGTTTTCCCTGCCTTCACAAATCAGACACTGTGAAATGGCCATGATCCTGCAATTTCTTTTTGAGGCTGGTTTAAACGGTCCACGTGTGCTTGATTCCGTTCTCCGCTAAGCTGAAGACGGCCTGTCGAGTGGTTCTTTTTTGCTGGAGGATACGGTCGTGCTCAGGGTTGCGCAGTCAGGGTATTTGAGCATGGTAGCGTTGAATACGCTCTAAGAATTGCCTGAGCGCCCACTTACCCGCAAAGCACCGAAAGAGCCAATCGCAACGATCTGCGAAATCAGCTCAGCGAATGGTAAGGCGGAAAATCCGTCGCAGACATAATTTTGCGTTCTAAACAGATGTTCTGCCCCACCATTCGCTGAGCTGACTTCGTAGATCGTAGTGTTTGGCTCTTCGAGTGTTTGGCGGGTATAGTAGACATGCAGGTATTTCTTAGAGTGCAGCTGCCACATTAGACGGCGGTGAAGGAGCGGGAGCCACGCAAGACCCCAGCAACGCAGAACCACTGCACCTGACTAGAGTGCCTTCTTGCAAACACGCGTGTTTGCTTGATTGGTGATGTGCCAACCGTTTTCCCGCCGAATCGTGTTTTTTTTAGTCAGTAGCAGTATAGCGTTAACAGGCCAAAGGAGCAGCGTAATCACGCAATGAGTAGGCTCCTAAAAGATGTTGAGAAAACTGTCGGCTACAGTCTGTAGCCGACAAAGATACGAATCCAGCCTCTGAAATGAACGGAAGGATCGGAACAACGTTGCGTGAGAAAGCGCGCGGAGCGTAGATGGGTTGAAAGTGCACGAAATATGGAGCAGTAGCTGGGGGTGTAGAAATTACACCGTCTTCCCGAGGGAAACCATGGGGTGATGCGGAGCATCGCAGATCGTTTTTAACGGTGTTATTAACGGTGTTAGTAACGTTGTTCGTAACGTTGTTAACTTGCGTGTTATTACGTTGTTAACTTGCGAATGGACGCCGCTTCTCGTTGCCGTAGTTCAGGGTCTGCCGCTCGCTTCAAGCGTTTGCGCTCAGCTTCGCGTGCCCTTCGCGGCGCATCTTTGTCTTCAGTGGACGTAGCGTTGCTGTTAGTTTGGGGGTGGTGCTGACGCTTGCTTGCGCCAACCGACTAACTGACGGGACTGTTGCTTCCATCACACTTCATCGGAAGAACGGAGTGAAGTGAATTCAACAGCGCTGAACTCGTGGTACAGCTTCTCGCTTGCTCTTTATTTTTAATTGCTAATCTTTTCCTTCCTTTTGCATTTCATTTTTCTTTTCTCCTTCTTTCGTCGCGTCGGTTCTCCCCGCACCAGCCCCCGATATATCTCTTCCTTTAGATTTAGTTTAACTTTTCTTCTGCTTATATTTACATCATTTCCAAATTATCCTCCTTAGAATTGGCAAGCATAGCTTCTCTTTGCTTAATCAATTTATTCCCTTCTTGACTGATTTCTTTTGGCCGGCCGGATTTGGGCTGCGGCGGACGCGAGCGGCCGAGAAACGCTAGCAGACGACAGCCGCAGAGTTGCGGGGAAAGCCCACCCCACTGGAAAGCCCTGGCATGGCGCTGCGACCCGCGCGCCCAAAACTATCCTCCTTTCACTTCTCCAGGGGAACGCGCGCAGCGCGCAACCGCTGCTTATATTCACACTTGAAGGAGAGGAGACTAGAGGAGGAGAGTTGCGCATGCGCGCGCGGTGTGAGTAAGAGCGAACGCACGCGAAGTGCACGCAGCTGGTAGAAACACAGAGCGGAGAGAGTAAAGCGCAGCTGTTGGAGAGAGGGAAGGAGGAGAGTTGCGCATGCGTAGTGTGCGTGCGGACTACGACGCCGCGGGGCATAGACCCGAGCAAGAGATGCGCCACATCTAAAAGAGCGCGCGCGCTCTGTACCTGGTTCTACGCTTCCCTTCAGAATCGGGCGGCGCTGAAGGGAAGCCCACGCAGGGCCACAAAGAGAATGGTGCGACACTGCCTGTTTGTATACAAAGCGCTGCAATCGGCACCACCTGAAAAAAGAGCACTACCTGCACCAGGCAGCGAAAGACTAAGGGTCATCCTGCCGTATGCGACCCGAAGTACGAGCCCCAAACGGCCTATAGAGATGTAGTATTTATTTTCGTTTGACATGACGGACAAACATACAGCCAATACTTCTCTTTCTTTTAAAGTCCGCGGAAACCGGTACCACATCACACGAGCGCGTAGCCTTTTATAATCCGTAGACACCATTTTACCGAACAAATGAAGAAGTCAGTAGGAGAGCGCGTATGTCTTCACACTGAGACAGAGGGATGCAGATGTAGGTACACTATCCTGACCACCATGGGATCATTCCAGCAAAGTGTTCAGAAAACAGTGTGATCAATGTTTATATGCAACAACTGTTGGAGCGGCAGGCCTTAGTGTAGCGGCAGTGGACGAGCGGTCGTGGCCGCTGATAAAAAATCACATAAACAGCTAACATCGCGGCAATGCATGCTTAGCACTGATTCGTAGGTTCAACCGAATCGTTGCGTCGTTAGCGATCGAGTTCAATTTATAAAAGTGACAAAGCCCTGAGATATAGAATGTAGGGCTACCATAAGCATCAACATAAGGGCGTAAAATGTGCCACTTCTAATGTGTTCTATTCAATAGTCAGCTTAATTTTGTTTTTCAGGAATATCAAATGGAAGATCGCGATCGTTCTGTTCGGCATCATGCTTCTCGTCTTCGGAGCTCTCGCTTACCTGGTCCTTTTCTCGAGTAAGTTTTTGAATTGTGTACTTTTTCCCTAAGAGACAAATTTGTGACCACTGGTTTAGTCTATAGCCCTTATCCGTGTGTATCAGTTTCGCGTACTACAACATCATGCCAACGACATTTACATAGAAATTCTATAATGCAATAAGTTTATTTTTAAACAACCATCCACAAACCCATTAATAGTCTTGCTTTTATTGTTCTCAGGTTTAAAAAGGTGGAACGCTATTGCGCTGCTGAGCCCCGTTAGCATCACCTGCTTATTCGCTTCTCTTGCTTTTCCTGCCAGTGATCAGCAATCGCGGCGGACATGGCCTAGTCAGTAGCGAGTCTGGCTCGCAACTGAACGGTCGTGGGCAAAATCCCACCAAAATGTCTTCGAAACTGGTTCTTAAGGCAAATGATTTTCCTTATAAATTGAAACTATTTCAGACCGTCGGCGATATTTAATTCATAGTACATGTCATGTTTTTAATAACTTTCATTGCACGTGTGACGTCACTTTTCATACCAGCGTTGTGGGTTGTTTGAAATTGTCGCCCAAGCTTAAGTGGCTTTGAGGTCATGACCCTATCAACCACCAAGGATTTTCGCGTCATGCCAAAGAAGCCAGTTTTTCTGCTACGCCGCCATGATCAAATTTTCAGCGACAGGTGTTCCTTAACGCTAACGCGTTAAAATGCGTGATAACGCCGAAATACAAAGTCATCTCATATATTATCGTCTGATGCGGTCAGAAAAAATTCGTTTCACCCCTCCCCACTAAAAAAAAGCGGTCCTTCCCCGCCCGGATGCTCATAAAAAAAATGAAAGGGGTCGAACGTAGACTGTCTATACCAGTTCATAAAAACGCAGATCAAGTATATTTTTTTACTGCAATCGCAGACTTTCTGGATTGCTATTTACTATATAATAAATCTGAGAGCCAGAAAGTCATAATGAGGAGAATACAACCGGCCCCTAGGTGTTTTCTTTTTCTAGGAATGACGGAGCTTAGTATTTGTGCTTAAATATGGAGGCATTGGAAGAAAATGAGGAACTTGAACAAGTAACCTAAGTTTGGCACTAGTTTTCTTGTTTCTTTTTTTCTATTTCTGATGCCGTATACAATATCTGCCGCAATGAGTGTTACAGGTAAGAGATCTTGATGCTTGGGATATCATTCTTGTCGAGCAGAATTTGTAAAACATATGTTGTTACGTTCTA
>JAZHYW010002665.1:0-81136 GCA_037355805.1 Ixodes ricinus
GGCTGCTAGAGGACGACGAAGTAAAGAACACTCTTTGTCTGGGCTCGAGAGGGAATGGTTGTGTTCTTGTCCCCATGCTAACACAACATGGTGGCAGCGACTGGTTAAGGACGTTCGCCCTGAGAGGACTTCAGTAAGAGGTGTACCAGGACGACGACTACGAACCGATGGCAACAGAAGTCGGCAGTTCTCAAGAACCTGATGTTCGGATCGCCATGGCGGCTCCACTCTTCGCATGCCATCCACCGGAAGAGTTCGACTTTTCCAAGTCAGAGGACTGGCCCCAGTGGATTCGGAGGTTCGAGCGCTTTCGAGTGGTGAGTGGACTCCAAGCGAAAAGCGGTTCCGAACAGGTCAGCGCCTTAGTCTACTGCATGGGAGACAAGAGCGAAGATATTCTTCTCTCGCTGAAGCTGACAGAGACGCAAATGCAGCAGTACGACGCAGTACGAAATGCGTTCGAAGAGCATTTCATTGTTCGAAGGAACGTAATTTACGACAGGGCCAAGTTTCATACGCGAGTGCAAGAGTCATCGGAGTCAGTAGAAGACTTCATAACAGCTCTTCACGGATTGGCCAAGTACTGCCGGTTCGACAACCTACACGACGAAATGATCAGGGACCGCATCGTAGTGGGCGTCCGAGACAGGAAGTTGTCCGAGCGGATGCAGCTCGACGCGAAGCTGACATTAGAAAAAGCAACCACAATGGCGCGTCAGTCGGAGACTGTGAAGAAGCAGCAAGCTGATCTTCACGTAGAAGACAGTCTCAATCGAGTGTCCGCGGCGTCACCACCGACGCGCAAGGTGAATGCGAGGTCTTCCAAAGAGGCTACTAAAGAAACGTGTCCGTTGTGTGGCCGAAGTCCTCATTCACGAAATAAATGTCCTGCTAAACAAGCAACCTGCAACAAGTGCAAGAAAATAGGACATTTTGCAAAAGTTTGCCGCAGCTCCATGACAGTTAGAGAAGTCAAAGCCGAAGAGCCCGCCTTTCTTGGAGTCATAGAATCAGCCGAGGAAGACGGATGGAGGATTGTACTGACAGTCCAGACAGCTCCAGTATCTTTCAAGATAGACACGGGGGCAGACATCACTGCGATTCCAGAAAGAATCTACAGACAGTACCTCAGTGCACTGCCTCTGGCTGAGGCCAAAAGAGTAGTAAAGGGGCCCAGCCGAACAAAGTTGAGCGTACTGGGTGTACTGAGAGCAGATATTCGCCATAGAGAAAAGCTCATATCCGCTGAAGTCTATGTCCTAAAGGAGCTAGACGAACCACTTTTGTCGAGAGGCCACTCTGTGGAGTTGGGACTTGTACAGAGACTGAGTGCTGTAGTCGACACGAAACCCGGGACAGTCGATCCAAAGGGCGAGTTTCCGGAACTTTTTCAAGGCCTTGGCTGCGTGAAACAGCCTTACAAGATTAAGTTACGCAAGGATGCAGTTCCCTTGTCTCTGAGCACTCCACGAAGAATCCCAATTCCCTTGATTGGAAAAGATCAAGGAAGAGCTCGACAGTATGATCACCCTGGGTGTAATCGAAAGTGTGGACGAGCCCACAGACTGGTGCTCAGCTATGGTAGTCGTGACAAAGGCGAACGGAAGCTACAGAATTTGCGTTGACTTCACAGAGCTGAACAAGTATGTGGAACGAGAAAGACATCCGCTTCCGGTGACAGACCACGTACTTGGACAACTTGGGAATGCGAAGTTCTTCTCAAAATCGATGCAAATTCTGGATTCTGGCAGTTCGAGCTTGCTCAAGAGTCCCAGATTCTGACCACCTTCATCACACCATTTGGACGCTTTAAGTTTAAGCGACTTCCTTTCGGTATTACATCTGCTCCAGAGTTCTTCCAGAAGAAGATGAGCCAGCTTCTGAGCGGAATCAAAGGACAAGTCTGCAACATGGACGACATCCTTGTCTACGGATCTACAAGAGCAGAACACGACCGAAACCTGCGAGACGTCCTCTCTCGACTCAGGCAGGCAGGAATTACCCTGAATGAAACTAAATGTCGGTTCACAGAAACTCCGGTGAAGTTTCTTGGACATGTCATCGATCAAGAAGGAGTTCGTCCAGATCAAGAGAAGGTAGAAGCCATCGTGAAGATGAAAGCTCCCACTTGTATCACAGAGCTGAAGAGCTTTCTTGGAATGGTCAATTACCTTGGGAAATTTTTCCCCAGTTTAGCCCAAGAGTCACACCCGCTGGTCGCATTACTGAGTTCCAAAAATCAGTGGGCCTGGAACCACGAACAACAGAGGGCTTTTGAAAAGCTAAAGTTGGTTTTGACATCAGACCCGATACTCGTTCTGTTTGACCCAAGAAAATCAACCATGTTGTCGACAGACGCCTCTTCTTGGCACTGGCGCAGTATTGCGCCAGAAGCAAGAGAACGGGATCTACAGACCAGTGGCGTACGCGTCGAGAACACTTAGCGAAACAGAAAGACGATACGCCCAGATCGAAAAGGAAGGACTGGCGGTGGTCTGGGGGTGCGAAAAGTTTCGAGACTTCATAACCGGGATGAAAATCCAGATTGAGACGGACCACAAACCGCTGGTTCCTATATTTTCGTCCAAGAGCTTGGAAGACATCACGCCAAGACTACAGCGAATGAAACTTCGGATGATGAGGTTTTCTTATAATATCACACACGTTCCCGGAAAAGACCTAGTGGCGGCTGACTTCCTCTCCAGAAATCCCCTGGAGCATACGCCGGACAAGGAGATGGAAGACGAGATATCAGCATACGTGCGAGGTCTCACTGCAAATCTTCCAGCAACGGACGAAAAGTTGAAAGAAATTCAAGCTAACCAGAAAAATGACGCAACATGTCAATTTCTAACGCACTTCAGTACCGAGGGCTGGCCAGCCAAGAAAGCGTTAGACCAGGAGTGCAGTGCCTATTGGCAGCACAGAAGCGACATTGCAGTGGAAGACGGCCTTCTAATGAGGGGGTCGAGGATAATCATTCCTAAGGCAATGAGAAACCAAGTCTTGGACAGCATTCACCAGGGTCACCAAGGCATCGTTAAATGCAGAGCACGCGCCCGTGAATCTGTGTGGTGGCCAGGCTTGTCTAAGCAGATAGAAGAACGGGTAAAAGGGTGCACACAGTGCATTCAGGAAACAATCAACCGCCGAGAGCCTTTGATACCAACTCCGTTTCCTGAACGGCCTTGGCAGCAAGTAGGCGTAGATCTTTTCTACTTTAAAAACAAGTGGTACTTGCTAGTGACGGATTATTACTCCAGATACCCCGAAGTTTCTCCCTTGGCCAGCTTGTCAGCTGTTTCTGTCGTCGACCACATGAAGTCTATCTTCGCAAGACATGGGACGCCAGAAACCGTATACAGCGACAACGGACCACAGTTCCAAAGATTACTTGGATCCGAGTTCTCCAAGTTCTCCAAAGAATGGGGTTTTGTTCACAAAACTTCCAGCCCAATGTTTCCACAAAGCAACGGTTTTGTGGAAGCCGGAGTAAAGATCATCAAGAGGAGCTGGAAGAAGACGGATGATGCGTACCGTGCATTACAATCATACCGTGCTACCCCCTTGCAAACGGGTTTAGCCCAGCTGAACTTCTAATGGGCCGAAGAATTCGAACATCTGTCCCAATTGTTCCTTCTTTGTTAAAACCTGTTACTCCCGAGCCTCAGAAGCTACGGAAGTGGGAGGAAGAAAACAAGGAGAAACAGAAACGTAACTTCGACACGAGACATGCCGCACGTCCATTGAAACCTCTGCAAAGCGGACAACGCGTCTGGATAATTGACCAGAGGACAAGCGGAATGGTGCAGTCTCAAGCAGGTCCACCTCGCTCCTACCAGGTCAAAACGGACCGTGGGATTGTAAGGCGCAACAGATTCCATCTGGTACCGTCGACTCCAGCCTCTTCTGGGGTTCCGGCTACCAGTGACAGGGTACAGCCTCTACCAGAGCTACCAGCAGCTCCTTCTAGTAGGCCACAAGGTCTGACTGTCACTAGAAGTGGAAGGACAGTGAAGCCGGTGAATAGATTGAACTTGTAATGCTATCCACCAACCGACCAAAAGGGGGAGGTGTTCAGTCAGCTAGGTTACGCGTGCTATCGCGTGCCGAAGGTGGGGGCTGCTAGAGGACGACGAAGTAAAGAACACTCTTTGTCTGGGCTCGAGAGGGAATGGTTGTGTTCTTGTCCCCATGCTAACACAACACCGGGTACACAAACGAGGGTCAGAGGTCCCTCCCTTCCGCCTTCTTGAACTGTGTGGTAGAATGCGCGATTTGTGAGTTGAGGACAAAATCTAAGAAGAAAAATAACAAAGGTCGTTTTATGACCGCTTTAAACAATTGAGTGTTCTTTCAGAAAGCGGCGTTACTCCGATGTTTACTGCGGCAGTTGCTACGTCATGACGTACGTTGCAAGATCCCCAACGTTGCTAGATTACCTCTCACCTAAGCTTCACAGGCATCCACTAGGTGCAGATTAAAATATCATTTAACTAGCTTAAAATTTAGTTTTCTAGTGCCTTTCAACGAAAGACTGGTATTTTCTAGGTAATCCTGCAACATGCCATACATTTAGGCTAAAAACTGAGCGCTGGAATTTCGTTTCCATGCTCTTTAAAGGTTACCTGATAACTTGCTTGAATATATAAGAAATCCAACTGAAAATATTCTTGGAGCGAGCCCTTGTAGGTATCGACACAAAATAAACAAAAAATAGGCATTTAAAGGGCCCTTGTAATATTTGTCCCCTTGGGCAAGATACTTTGGATGAAAAACTACTTTAGTAAGTTGCAGTTAAAAAGTAACCTAAACATAATGCCATTACTTTCACCTTATTTTTATTAGAGAAATAAACAAGGACAAAGTAGAAACAGGCTATGCTTAGTCTTATTGCATAAAATGCCTTTAGTCGTGTTATTTTCATTTCATTTCATTTCATTTATTTCCACCTTAAAGGCCCAGTCAGGGCATTACATAAGGAGAGAGGCAGTACGACACAATAAATCAACATATAAACGCAATAAAATACAATAATATGCAGTCAGGAAAATTGGAATAGAAGTTATACATAATGAAAACAAAAGAACACTCACAAAACATGGGTTTGAAGCGTATTCAGGAACGCTGTCGCGTCGCTAATGGTGACTATCGATGATGGCAACTGATTCCATTCGGATATGGCGAGAGGAAGAAGGGATTCGTTAAAAGCTTTGGACTTACCAGAAATTCGTTTGATGGCACAGGAGTTATTTAGACGAGACGACATTCTTTCTGGGGGTGATAATAAGGAGTCCCTGAGGTCTGGGCAGTGGTCGTAAATTTTGTGAAGGAGGCAGAGTCGAGAAACTTTCCTTCGTAGGAGCAGAGGCGTCAGTCCGAGTTGATTTTTCAAAGAAGACACACTGGTGAAATGATCGTATGATGATAGGATGAAACGAGCGGCTCGGTTTTGCACTGCTTCTAATGTATTGATAAGGTCTTATACTTATATAACTGAAGCAACTGATATAACTGATATATACTAAAGCAACTGTTGCTTTAGTATATATCTTATACTAAAGCAACAGTTGCTTTTTTATATTTCATAAGAAAGTTTTACTTTACTGCTGTTATACCCTGTGTCGGAACACTGTGCTAGAAGATGACGATGCTGGCACATCAGCCACAGCACACAGCACGCGCACACTCACAAAACGCGCGCACTCGCAAGCTCTTGATCTGCCGACCGGTCGCAACGGCCGGACCAGAATAAATACGAAGTATTCGGTGGTAGTCTTTCTGCCTACGCGAATACAACACTGGCGACGAGACGTGGTACGAGCCACCGAAGCCTGGACAGCCACCGCAAGCTATGCCGACCCAAGGTACAATCGAAGCCTTCACAGGCAAGTCATGGGCGTCATGGATCGAACGCTTAGGGCTCTACTCGTGGCTAATTCTATCACGAGCTTGGACAAGAAGAGGGCACTGCTGCTCAGGCTTTGCGGGCCAGAAATGTACGACATCGTTCGAGCTTTAGTGGCCCCTAGGACGCTGGGAGATATCGGGTTCGAGGAACTGGTGTCGATCCTTGGGACACACTTCGACCCTCAAGCCTCGGAGCTTTACAGTCGCTACAAGTTCCAGCGTCGGCACCAGCTAGCTGACGAGTCAGTCAACAGTTACGTCGCGACCCTGAAGCAACTGGCAGCAGACTGCAACTTCAGTATACCCTTGACCTCATCGACAACTGTTGCAACGACGGCATCGCAGCCATCAACGGCAGGTCAGGTCTCCAGTACAAGGGCTACGACTGGGACACCAACAACGGCTCTTTGCGACACCAGACTGCCGTTGGACATCATGCTGCGCGACAAATTTGTCTGCGGCATACGCGACGAGCTGCTGCAGCAACGTCTGTTTGCAGAAAAAGATTTGACGTTTGCAGCTGTTTTTGACATGGCACTCAGAGCTGAGAACGCTCTTAAGCAGCAGCAGGATATCAAGAGCAAAGTCGTGCATCAGGTGCACCAGACGGAAAAGAGTAACAAGGAGCCCTCAACACAGCAGGGACGACGTTGCTACCGGTGTACGGGACAACGTGATCCGCAAGAGTGCCATTTCAAGAACGCGGACTGCAGATACCGCAACAAGCGCGGACATATTGAAAAATATTGTATTGCCAAGAAAAACCATCAGGCAATCAAACCGCTCAAGAAAGCGAACCAGATAATGGCACCGACAAGTTCAGAGAGCCAAATACCGCCTAATGCTGGATGCTCATTTTATGAACTTCACAGGCTGGCGACGGACACAGCTGTTTCGAAGTTTCACGTCACACTTCGAATTGAAGGCAAACCACTGGAGTTCGAAGTTGATTCGGATTCCGCCTGCTTTTTAATTAGCGAAGAGACCTTCCGAAAAACCTGGCCACGGAATCCGCCGAAACTTACGCACGACGATGTTAAACTGCGTACTTGGACTGGCGAAGAACTGAAGCTTCTGGGATTCCTCCAAGCTACCGTCAGATTCAAGTAAAAGACTACGTGCTTCCGCTTCTAGTGTTGAAGGGATCCGGCTGTAACCTTCTGGGGCACGACTGGTTCCAGGCCATACACATCGGGTTACAAGGAATCAACCAAGTGCGACAGCAGAGCACACCACCAGAGGTACAAGCGGTTTCACAACGCCATTCCACGGTCTTCAATGAGGACATTTCGGGATACATCGGACCCTCGGTTCACTTAGAACTAGAGGAGGGAGCAGCGCCCAAGTTCTGCAAGGCTCGTTCCGTTCCACTAGCACTGCAACCTGCTGTAACAAAATAGCTCTCCCGACTGCAGCAGCAGGATATAATCGAGCCAGTACAACATTCGGAGCGGACTACACCTCTAGTCCTCGTCCGTATAAAGAGTTGAGAGATTAGACTCTGTGGGGACTACAGAAGTACTGTCAACGCCGAATCAAAGAAATCCTCAGTTTTAAATGAATGGTTTGAAATAAAATTGACATTTGCACACAATTTCTTTAGTCCCGTGTGGGATTTTGAGAGTAATTTCTGTTGCTTTTTTATACTGGTGTGTCCTGCAGCATTCTCAAAGTTTGAAAATCTGTAAAACTGTCGAATAATACTAGTCGATTCAAGTATAAACAAAAAATGATACCGTCCACTTCGTTCAAATGTTTTGAATATTTGCAAAGCCCTTTGTCACACTTCTCAAAAGGTTGTCATCAGCCACATCAGAGCTGTCTTCCGCTTGCAGACATGCTAGACACGTAAGAACTCGAATTAGCACTTACAATTAAAAAATACAAATGGATTCAAGGGATTTTTGTGGAGACTTTATTTGAGGCCCTTCAGCAGCTCTAAAATCTTGTGATGTACCGTCGTCCGCTTCACTGCTCCATTCCCTTCAAGCCCTTCTCTGGGTTCATATAAAAATTTGTATAGAAGGATATATTGCATCATCTAATAATAATGCCCTGCCTGGTAAACATATACTCAGCCTCGTGAAGGTGACGACATTTTTTTCTACTATCAGGTCAAATTACGGTACATTGTTGAAGATGTATAACCTCCAATACTGCTGAAAAAACCCACAGTCTATAGAAGGTAACCATGTTTTCCTGCCTTGAAAGTTACAGCCTAACGACAACCAGTGCTCACACGTTATAAATTGCTTATAAAATGCACCCGCATAATTATTTTTAAACTTAATACAGCTCAAATGTTTGTGCGAGCTGTGACAAAGGGCATCGCAGCATGATAAGGAGAATGGTGAGATAGAGTATGCCATACAATGACATATCCTGTGGACTTGAGGCATTTCAAGATTGTCTCATCATTAAATAAACTCGAGCGCGGCCGGGTTTTTTTGATAGGTAAATTCAATACGTCAAAAGCTCCAAACGGGAAAAAACAGGCTGAAGTTGAACCAGTTGGTACATATTGTAAAAACAAAACAGTCAGCTAGAACGATAGGGACAAAACACAGACAGGGACAAACAGAGACAGACACCCTTGACTATCAACTGAGACTTTATACATATTCTTTATCACTTTAACCCAAAGATTCACACCTAACAAATGCCAATAAATCAGCCTAAATACGTACATTACACTACTAAATCAAAGTCAATAAAAAAGTTATATTAAATAAATGATTAAATTTGGTCACTTACACCTCCCTCACGCAACCCAGAAACCATCACCGACACATATTCCTCTTATTCCCTTTCACGGGGCCGTACCACATTGCAAAAGCTGCCTTTCTTCCTTGCTGACCGTGACGGAGGGCACGCTCACGCAGTCATCCGCGCTTTCCTCAATGATCAGGGCCTCGGGAATGTCGCGCATAAAGGCATTTCTGTTTCTTTTAAGAACAGAAACGCTGGTAAAACTTGGCCTGTACCCGTACGTGCGGCGAAGGGCTGTGAGGTGTCCATCCTCCGTGCCCTGCACCGATGCCGCTTGCTCCCTGACTCTGTCATTAACGCAGCGTCTTATAAGCCCGATGTAGCATCTCCTGCATGACATTGGGATCTGGTACACGGCACAAGTTTGGCATGTGGCGTATTTAGTCCTGTGCTCAGTGTTGCAGGTTGGTTGGTGGTTCTTGGACTGATTTACCCTTCGGCACATACAGTTCCCCTTGTGTGGTACCGAGAACGCGACCCGGACATTCTGTCGTGCAGCGATCTTTTTGAGTTGGCGGGTAACACCTTGGTTAAAGGGGACTATCCGCAAAATTATTTCATGGAGTCTGTCTTTGTCGCTCGGTACTTGGTGATCCTCGTGAAAATTGCATGCATATAGCCTCACACACGGCTCCAAGGAGGACATATGAGCACTCAGAGTCACGAAGCCGGGCAATCTGTTCCTGAAAGCTAGCGTCAGTTTGATGGCTTGCGCAGAACTGATACGAGTGCCGTGTTGGCAACACTTCGTTTGACGGTCTTTGAATGGCCAGATGTAAACGGAAGAACACCTTTACTCGAACGAGGTTTGTACCTCCAGCACACATGTCCATTCTTAAACTCAAGTGCGAGGTCCAGGAACCTTATACACTTGCCACGGGTCGTTCGTGAGTGAAGACCAGGTCGGGGCAACATTCTTGGAAGGTTCCCATGATCGTGCTCCTGCATCCGTTTTCTTCACTCTCGATGGCTGTGCTGCACAGGATCAGGAAATCGTCCCCGTACCTAAAGACGGCTTCAATTTTGGCATCGTTCAGGATAGATTTGATGTGTCTACCACACGCCGCCAAGAAGAAAGCGCATTGATGTTCCGCCAGCCTAGAACCAATGCAGATCCCACTTAGACACACCGACGTGTATGACTCTCTTTCTCACTGTCTGTGTTTCGTCTCTATCGTTTCCAGCTGACCGTTTCCGCTTGCTCCAAACGGAGAGCATACCGCCTCCAAAAACGGCATAGGCTCTTCAAACATTGACTGATACTCAGTGACAAGGAAGCAAATGCCGTTGAAAAAATGTTCGCTTGCATCTTAGCCATTATGTATCGGCAGGAACGGTGGCTGTGCTTTCTTCAGACAGTCTGACTGAGCAGCCAAGATAACGGCACAAAGATTAACTGTCCGCGGGACGGCGGTATTACGTTCCCTCTTGAGTGGCACCGTGCGAGTATTGAGCGGAGGTATGTTGCTTTAATATACACATAGAATAATATGAGCATAAAAATGAATATCAATACGATGGTCTTAGATCATGAGGTTGGGGTAACCAGTGTACGGTGACACCGGTGCCTTTCTTAAATGCGAAATTCATCAGCTGCATTAATACTGCTAACCAGTCAACGTTCGTCACGCAGTGGAAATGCACAACCGCGCATCTGTGCGATAGTCATCCAGATAAAAGCGCGAAGGAAGGAACACACAATTTCAGCACGGCTGGGTGAAATGAGAAGGCTACAGGCCGCGGGAGAAACGATGCGAAACTTGTAAAGCGCACTGATGCTGCGTTGTCATGTGCTCTACGGCAACGCTCTTGCCAACCAGCACGCGAGAACAGCCTCCCAATCGCTACGAACAACGAACCGCGCATATCAGCGAGCTCGCGACATTACAACCAAACCCTCGAGCCAATTTCTTGCCGAAGCTCTCCCTGCAACATCGGAACATGTGCGTGCGAACGTTGGAGACCTGGAACCTCTTCGCCGAGACTTGCACTGACAACGAAGCAAGGTGCACCCAACAAAGCCTTCAACAACAAGGACTTGCATGTTCAGGATACCTGGCAACACCCGGAGGAGCACAACCACAGCCGTTTCTACTCTATGACAACGGGCAAGAGCGCCAAGACCGGATGCTGGTTTTTCCACCCACGAGAGACTCGAAGAGTTAAGCAGTAGCCAGACCTGGCACGTTATTGTTGTGGCCATGGATATTCAAGCAGCTCTACGTCCTGAGCCACAATAGGAAACAGTTAATTATTCTACGTGTACGCACTACTTTCGGGAAAGAGCTTTGCGACATGAGGAACTATTTCAAGCTATTGTGGAGAGCTGCGAGGAAAAGGGATACCATCCGGAGCATACTGTTATTATAAGCGACTACGATATGGCCGCCATGAAAGCCGCGGAGGAGGTCTTCGGGGAACAAGTTCCTACCAGAGGCTGCTAATTCTCCCTATGCCAAAGCACTCACAAGAAGGTGAGCCAAATTTAGCAGGGATACTTTTTGGTATTGTAATTAAGATTCGCCTTGTCACTTTGAGGCAGCTGTGTGGAATGGTATCGAACTTCTGAGAAACGTTGCCTAAGCATTTAACAGAGAAAGTATAAAGATGGCTTGAAGGTACGGTTCTTGATTGCTAATAAATGTGTTCTCGTGGCGTTCAAGGTGTGCATGCTAAGATAACAGGATTGCTTTCGTTACCAGAGAGCCGTTCATTATTGCGCGTTGTTCCTAATATTTCCCAGGTTCGCGAGTTGGGTCTCTTTGACCAGTACAAGACCGACGGCCAGTTGAGGAAGCTGTGCGGGATGCTGGATGGTCTGGCGTTCCTCCCAAAACAGCTTGTGCCCGAAAGACTCAGCTGCATCCGGGGAAAGGCTACCAGCGGCATCGGGGACTTGCTCGACTACTTTGATTCGACGTACGTCAACGGTCCTTCCCTATTAGTTCTGGCGTGACAAGCGCCACGAGGGCTCCCCTAGCCATGACCATACGCCGACGACGACCGGAGTTTCACCAAGAACTGTGGAACGTGAACGAGGCTACACTTGAGACGAAGACCGGACCCACAATGCCAGCAAAGGATGGAACAATGGTTTACAAAAGCTTGTTGGGCACGCTCATCCAAGCGTCGTGAGGCTCATTGAATGTCTTGAACAACCCTGGCACTTCTTTGGCAAATTAGGCCGTACATGTCCAGAATCTTGCCAAAGAAGGTTTACTTTGGAAATATATCCTAAAGGTGCTGTCGAGCTGGTGGACATTAACCATGTTAGATTAAACTAAGACTGGGGTAGAGAGGAAACATAAAAACGTAGAAGAGACAGAAATTAGACAGAACGAAATCTCAAACTCAGCTAACTCGTTTATTGAGTCCATCTCCTTACATAATCTTGAGACCTCGAAATTGATACTATATAAGGAGGCAGACTAGACAAACGAGTCAACTGAGTTTGAGACGTCGTTCTGTCTATTTTATGTTTCTTCTGCGTGTTGACGATTCCTTTCTACCCCAGTCCCGGGTTAATCCAACATGGTCCGATTTGAATCTACTTTGGCTTTTGGGGGCTTCTCAGGTCCCAAAACTCCCAGGCATTTTCCACATCTTGGCCCGAAAGCTGTGAGCTACCTGGTGGAGGCTTCTCCCACCAAACACCTGCGTTTCCTTCGGCGGGGCGTGGGGAATGAGCGCGCACGGTTAGTAGAGAGGCACTGGCACGCTCTATTCCTAATTGCAGTTGAACAAGCATCCAGCCGCACATGTGTTGTGCTGACATCCTTTTTAGGTGGAAAAATTTTTTTTTTTTGCAGTTAGAAACAATTGAAACAAAAGTGGCTGTTGGGGAAAAAACGCGATAAAATGAGGGGTCGTAACTACCTGCTGCACTGTGCCTGAACTAAATTGTGAAGAAATAGGAATGTGTACAGGTAAAAGGAAAACCTACGAGCCACGTCAACACAGCGGGCGCGCGTCGTGCCCTAAAACTGAATCGACAGCAATCAACAAGACCCGGATACGCCCACTGGCTGCGGGTAAGCGTCTGGCAGGCTGTTCTCCTGAAAGCGGACGAGGAAGTCGCATACCAGAGGTGAGGGTTTTGGTCTTACAGTGCGAAATTTCTGTCTCAGCTAGGAACCCGGTGTCACTTTGAAAACATGCCTGCAATAGGGGTTTAGACCCACATGAGACAAGGCAAATGAATGAGTCTTAAATAACGTCCGTTCAATGGGCGCGAGTCTGCTCGATGCGCTTTAAAAGGGCATATTAAAACGACAGGTAACAGTGAAGTAAAGCTGGCCCGAAGGGCGCTGTAAAAAAGTGTAATTTGTAGTGTTGAAGCCAAATGCGAACTTTTCCTCATAGCAGTTCTTTTGCTCTAAGACACATTTAAGAAATTTGTAATGTTCGGTTTTTCATTTTAATTTATTTATTTTCCCCTTAAGGGCCCTTTTAGGGAAATATATAATGGGGGGGGGGGAAGATAAATACATGTTATACAAATCAAGGTAAACAAGAAAGAAGAAATAAACAGACTAATTAATACATACAAGTAAAGCTCATTAATGTTACATAATGAAACAAAATACTTATAGCAAAAAAAAAGTGAATCCGTACGCTTAATAGAAATTTTTTAGGTCTACGGTGGTGACGATGGAGGATGGTAGGCTTTTCCAGTCGCAGATGGCTTGAGGAAGGAACGACTGACTGAATGTGTTTGTGTAACTTGAATTACGTTTGGTTGTGTAGGTTAAGGCGAAAATATGTTCATTCAGAAAGTGATAACAAAGAGTTCTTGAAGCCGGGGCAACAATAGTAGACTTTATGAAGAAGACAGAGGCGAAAGAGCTTTTTACGGATCTGCAAACACAGGGTTAGTTGACTTTTTAACGCGGATACACTGACAGAAAAATCATAGGTGGACAATATGAAACGAGTGGCCGCTTTTGTTCTACATCCAGGTTGTTGATGAGGTACGCCTCATGGGGACTCCAGATGGACGATGCATATTCGAATTTTGGATTGATGAACGTGTCGTACGCCATTTTGCGGACGAGTGGAGGAGCATTGCGAGGGTTACGTAGGACGAAGCCTAGAGTTCTCGATGAGTTATCGTGTATGGCTTCAATCTGGTTACTCCATGAGAGGTCTGACGCTAGTCTTACACCTAGATATTACTTCTTTGAAATTATTTCGACTAGGTCTGAGTTGATGAAGTACTGATGATATGGTATGTATTTCTTTCCGGTGAAGCGAATTAATCTGCATTTTGGATTTATTTAGTGACATCAACCAGGTGTTGCTCCATTGGCTGATTTTTACGTGGTCGTCTTGTAGCTTGTTGTGATCATGCAAACATGTTACTTTGTTATAGACGACGCCGTCGTCTGTGAAGAGGCGTATTTTAGAGGAAATAGTGGAAGGAAGGTCATTGATAAATATTTTAAAAAGCAGAGGCCCGAGAACGGACTCTTGCTGAACACCAGTGGAGACATGTATTAAGGTGTACTTGTTATCAATTGATGACCGAGAACTGTACGCTGGAGGAAAGGAAGTCGCGTGTCCATGCAAACACTAATGGATCAAGGTGAAAGGAGGAGAGCTCGGAAAGGAAGCCTTGATGGGGGACACGGTCGAAAGCTTTGGAGAAATCAAGAAAGACGGCGTCGGTCTGATCATGACACTTGAGGTTAGTGTGTAGGTCACGAATAAAGTCACAGAGCTGCATCTCACAGTTTAGTACTTTTTTGAATCCATGTTGATGCACAAAAAAAAATCTGTTTGTTTTTAAGTGAGTCATGATGCGAGAGTAAAGTATGTGCTCAAGCAGTTTGGATGCGACAGTTGTTAAGGATATCGGGCGATAGTTAGAGACAGTAGAACGGATTTCCTGCTTAAAAACCGGGACAACATGCAACTGCACCATTCTGAAGGAAGGCGGATTTCAGATAGAGACTGAATATATATGAGTGACAAATTCACTAGAAATATTGCTGGTGTTTTTGAGAATTTTACAAATAATATTGTCAGAACCAGCACATGATGTAAGTTTTAACTAGTATATTGCATTTACGATACAGGCAGTGTCTATACTGATTGGGGGCATTCGCTCGTAGAGCTCTTCGGTGAGAGTAGGGACAGTGGCTACGCACTCTACAGTGAAAATTGGGGAAAAGTCGTCGTTGAGTATTTCCCGGTACTCGGTCTCAGAAATGAGGTCGCAATTTTCATTGGTAAGATTTACGATAGGGTTATTAGGTTTTGGTTCTACTACGTTCCAGAACTTCCTCGAGTTAGTCCGCAGGATGTTCGGAAAATCATGGGAAAATAATGTATTTTTGTACAGCTTCAGGCTCCTGGTGTACTCTCTGAGGCAAGAATTGTAAGCCTCACGAAGTTCAACCGTGTCACCACGTTTGGCCTTCGCAGAGTCTTTTTTTTCTATTTCGCAAGGAAAGCAAAGTTTTTGTAGATCATCAGTTAGTCGAATTTGTACGAATACTGATTGTAGGAACAAATATTTTCACAAGTGCATTCATTTCTGTTTTAAATTGCATTCAGTTCTCCTCCACCGATCAAAAGCAAAAATTATCAACGTAAAAGTTTAAAAAAAATGTTGTCAACTTGCGGTTTATTAATCCATAATCTGCCTCATTATAATCATGAATCATCTTAGAAATATGATGATTTACGATAACGGACAGTGATAAGGTAATATGCAGTAGCCTGTGATCGCTTAGCCCTTCACAGTGGTGAATATATTTGACGATGTCTGGTGACGTGGTCAGTATCAAGTCTAGGATATTATCAGCACAGGTTGGTTGATCAACTGGGTGCACGATGTCGTGCGTATAGCTTTACTTTTATTACAAATCAAAGTTCGAGCTGTCTTTGCTTCTCTTGTTCTAGTTCGTCACAAGATTTCTGTCTACACTTCGTAGTCGCCGAACTTGTGATTGCTTTAAAATGTTATGGGCGGACAAAATGAAAAGCATTTACACCGATATCTCTTAAATACCCGTTGTAAAAAGGATATCTAAAATAACCACAAAATGTTGCCATCTTTCATTCCAGGAGGCGAGCGAAAATTATATAAATAAAACGAAGTTTCAAAAAATATTTTAATATTTGATTCATGTTACTCTTGGGCGTATGACACAAAGCATTTAGGCTCTCGTGCCTCTTCGTCAATATATTTAATAAAATAATGTCAGGTGCATGAAGTTGCGTGCACGTTTATTGAATTAATCCAAGTCGTCGGCCGGCGACACTAAGCCGATTTTACATACCGAGCTACCGCAGGATGCAGGTGTCCGGAACACAACCCTGATAGCAAGGAAAATATTCAATTATGATTATCTTCAGTTTCTGATAAATTAGAACTATTACTAGAGAGGATTATTTCGTGAGAGAATAAGAAGTAGTTTTCTGGATTTGTAAGACGACAAAAAAGCGGTGCCGTGGTGTCTTCAATGACTGTCGGGCTGCTGCTTTTACCGCGTATTTCTGCTTCCTTGATATCTACCTGATTATGTCACAGAAGTGGCACGCTGTTGCCTGTGTAATCCTAGCGGGAGAAATGAAGCGGAGGTGAACTCGGCAGATCTATGCCTTTTCTGCAATATAGAGATCACGCTCAAACTGTACAGCTTACAGAATATTCAGCGGCCATGAGTTGGGAACACAGTGATGCTTGTGATCACTCACACGTAAGAAAAGCAGCATATTTCGCGAAGAAAGCGAGAACGCAAGAAATAACAAAAGGAATTTAAACTCGGCGGATGAATTGCGATCGACGGTGACGGTCTGGGCTCCGGGCAGAGCCCTAGCTGAGCAGAGGAACCAACCGTAAGGGTCGGCCATGGCCACCTGTTTATCGCCGCTGTGTCAAGATGGTGCTTCCACGAACGGCGCCAAAGGAGCCCTATACAACTGCACTCATACGATCAGGGAGTTTTCGTAGACCGTGTTTTCCCTCCGCTAAGCAATTCTCACCGAAGATGCCGCTACTGCGCCTGCGCGACGATGGCCATGACAGAAGAGTTCCGGGTATCGTAACGGGTTGCGGAGAGGGTTGTGGGACACCCGAAACGATCTACGAAAACCCCGTATTAGGGAGTTTTCGTAGATGGTCTTCGCCGTGCCGCAACGCTCTCTGCAACCCCCTACGTTACCCGGAACTCTACAGTAAAGGCCATTGGAGCGCAGGCGCAATAGCGGCTTTGTAGTTGCGGATAGCTTAGCAGAGGGGGAATTGTGGTCTACCAAAATGATTATTAGGGAGTCTTCGTAGACCGCGTTTCCCCCTCCGCTAAGACCTTTGCAACGAAGAAGTTGCTACTGCGCCTGCGCGTCGATGGCCTTAACTGTAGAGTTCCGGGTATTGCAGCGGGTTGCGGAGAGCGTTGCGGGACGGCAAAAACGATCTACGAAAACTCCCTATTACTTCGAGCAGCTACGTCCCGTAAAGCGCGAAACACATGTATGACGAAACCGTCCGATCCGACGTCCGATCCGGCGATACGACGGTCGGAGGCCAGGGTTTTCAGCGCTCTCTGGTGCTACGAAAACCCTCGCCCCCGGAGGTCATTCCGCCAGTTCGCACGTCGGATCGGACGGTTTTTTCGTACATGCATTTCACGCTTAAGACGGCGGAAGAGATGCGACAAGAAACTGACGAATAGGAGTAGACAAGAGAGCGCTGGGACGTCATAACCACTGCTCTCTATTGTAATATGCTGGAATCGCGGATCGAGGCTTGTTTGCTGGGGTCGAGCCGCTCTACCGGCAGCTATTGCTTGGCACCAGGTAATTCGTGGGACTCTATGGAAGAAGCGTAGAAAACTGCAATTTCTTGGCTTATTATGTTTTTCTCGAATGTGAAACATTTATGACGTTTTCAGTGAATGACAGTTAATGTTCTGGGCGCAGAGATCAAACAGGTTAGAATGCCAATCTTTTTTTTCAATAAATATTTTGCTGTTGAGGGTGGAGGGTTGCGCCTTTGTTCGGCGTAAACTGTGATGGGGTATACAATGAGAAAAGGGTTTCCGAGGTTCAATGTGGAGTCGTTCGCGATCTCGAAGTCATCAGAGTTTAGCACAAAATAAGTTAGAAAGCCTTTACAGGGGACATTCGGATCGTTTCAAGCACTCGTACCGAGTACTTTCTGTTGCCAGTTTTGCTTAGAGCTTCAGTGAGGGCTTCTGTGACCATCTAAAACTCGGAGCTTGTCGTTCATTTGCTTAACATGCCATTTATTTAGCGACTGAAGCAAGCGACACCGGCATAGTCAGTGGTACTCCGGCGCATATTTTTTAATCGGCAATTGAACGATTCATATATACCGGATCGATCTCCAAACAACCTATGCCATGATCCCAGCAGATAATCAAATATGGTTGATCACGAGCACCGCGTACGAGGTTCAATATGCCTACTTTATTTTGTTTCTCCCATAGACTCGCGTGTAGTGCCTGGTGTCAAGCAATGGCCGCCGGAGGCGCCATCGACGGGCTTCCGATCCGCGATCCAGCCTACTTCGATGCGGCGAGAAAGTGAGGGAGAGGAGGAGACGAGAGCGCGAGGGGACGTCAGAACGCCGAGCTCTGATTGGACAGATTAGAGGGTAGACCTAAAGCTAGCAGCCTTTGTCTCCGCTGCACTCGTTGAAGGCGTTAGAACGCGGGACACCGGCGTTTGGCTTTTGCCATAAAACGTGTTCGACGATTGCACTGGACGGACGATTGCACTGGATTGCACTGGTCTACCCGCCAATCATAGGAATCAGGGCGCTACGGTGTGACGTCTCCGCGCGCTTTACTCTCCTCCTCTCCCTACTCTTCGCCGCATACGGTAGCAGTTATCTGACCACTGGCATCATCACAGGGTATTTCTGCTGGTTGTTCGGTCCCGCGCACAAGCAGCTCTCTGTTTTCGATCGCCTGCGCGTGATTCAGTTTCCGGAGCTAATAATAAAACTAATATTATTTAATTATTTTTTTCGAGTTTATTTTTAAGTTCTTTCGATACCTTCTGTAAAATAATTTCAAATATTTTGGTCGTTGCATTTTTGTTTCTGCGCATGTTTTTTTGGTTATCGGTTTCCTGTCACCCCTGACGGAAGTGATGAATGTTGTACTTTTCCTCCAGCTCACCGATGGGGACTGGTTCCATGAGTGGAATAGCGGTAAATTTGGATGTAATTATGATTGTCGATGATGGCATTACGCATCTTCCATTTACGAGTTGATCAATTACGGGTGGCGTCTGTTTAGTGGTTTTTACGTGACAATTTCGACGCAATGTCGTTAGGCCTTGCTATGAGTGTTTAAAGATTTTCTTGCCTCTTCTCTAATTAACTCACTTTCTGCATCGGAACCAAATTATTACCACCTTTATGAGAAGATTGTATTTTATTTGTATGTTCGGACAGCCGAATTTTAGTCAGTCTCAATGGGTGCCTGGTGTCTTAGTTGTAGATAATAAATTCAGCCAGTTTAATACAACCGGTAACCTGGGGTCTTTAATGTGCACAACTCAGTAGTGACACACGACCGCCCGCCGGTTGCGATGCTCACCCCCAGATTGAAACGGGCAGGGGTGGGAATGGAATCCGTGATCTCTGTCTTGTCGAGCACGATATTTCGCTCCACGCGCTCTGAGTGGCGTTCCGATAACAGAAACGTCCTTTTCTTTGAAACTTTTCTATTGAAAGAAAAGAGACAGGTACTAAATGGGGCCCCAAGTGTAGGGCTCCAGTGTTTTCCCCGCCAGTTTCGCTCGCTCAACCAGCTTTCGCTGGCTTTGAACTGATGAGCTGAGTAGCCCAGCTTCCCAGGTCTCGTAGGTTGGAGTCCTCCTTTATGAGTAAATATAAACAGCAGTTTAAGTACGTAATTATTTTACACTTATGAGTAAGAGGACAAGGGGCTTGTAATGATTGATCGTCCGTTTGGCCTCGGTTCAGCTATCGTTCTGCTTGGTATTCTTCTTTTTGTGTCTTGCTTAGTTATGTTTCCTGTTTTTCTTCGCCCTCATTTCTACATTAGAAATCCTTTATTTATAATGTCACCGTCACCTGCTTTAAAGTTCTCTTAAGTAGTGGTAAAAATACTTATTTTTTTACAGTTTTAAACAGTTTTAACAAGCGGCATAACACGATCTCACGCCCAAACATCAATATTTCAGTTGCAATATGACTGTTGGCCAGCGGATTACGGCCAAGGTAGTGCGTTTTAGAATAAGTTATTAAAGTCCGAACAACAGCCACAGGTAGAAATATTTCAAATTTTGATTTATTCGGTTCGAATATAGGGATTACCAGCTTCCCTAAGTTATATCTCTTTTTACATTTTTCTTAAGCCCTAAGACAGCTGTGAGGATGTATTTATTTTTGCTCACACATTGGTTTAAAGGGCACATAAGAACATTTTTGACACCTTGTCAGAAAAAAGTAGGCAACCTTTCACCGTCTATATTGAAACACGTGTGACCTTCCCTGTCACATCACTTATGGCCCATCATCCGGACAGGTCTGTTTCTGGTACGTTCGCTTCAACCGGCCTTCTTTTGCGTAAAGACTGAACGTATCGTATGCATTGACGTCGAGGGCCCAAGCGATAAAGTGAGACTTTTCTGTCCATCCGCGCAATAGCGAGAGAACGAATGCTACGGGCAGTTAGCTCGAATGTAGCTGGCCAGAGAAATGCCTCTCTTACTTCAAGCCTGGTAATGCTAGGGCAATATTTTGGCCTTACACAGTTTTGTTCCGAGGCGTTTGTTAGTTGCCCATCTTAATCCAAGCCTGGTGATGCTAGGGCAATATGTTGGCCTTACACAGTTTTGTTCCGAGGCGTTTGTTAGTTGCCCATCTTAATCCAAGCCTGGTGATGCTAGGGCAATATGTTGGCCTTACACAGTTTTGTTCCGAGGCGTTTGTTAGTTGCCCATCTTAATCCAAGCCTGGTGATGCTAGGGCAATATGTTGGCCTTACACAGTTTTGTTCCGAGGCGTTTGTTAGTTGCCCATCTTAACCTAAGCCTGGTGATGCTAGGGCAATATGTTGGCCTTACACAGTTTTGTTCCGAGGCGTTTGTTAGTTGCCCATCTTAATCCAAGCCTGGTGATGCTAGGGCAATATGTTGGCCTTACACAGTTTTGTTCCGAGGCGTTTGTTAGTTGCCCATCTTAATCCAAGCCTGGTGATGCTAGGGCAATATGTTGGCCTTACACAGTTTTGTTCCGAGGCGTTAGTTAGTGCAAGGGTAGTTTTCTTATGCGTTCTTATGGCGTTTCTCTGTCCCGCCACACGATTGCCGAAGTTCTAAATTTGAACCAAAGGTGCCACGTGTGGATCGAAAAACCAACAGTGAAACCCAAATTTGGCACTTGCTTGGCAAGCTAGGCTCAGGTTTGCAACATAAAAACCGTACAGAAAGACGCGACGTCCAACTTCGACTTTTTAGTCCAGAAGATGCCAGATCACATCTATGGTACCAGTAGTAAAGCCCAACTTTAGAATTTGTTTGACGAATTAGGAGCAAGATACCCAGACTCTTACCCAAAAAGGTCAACTTTGTCTCTACCTTGATTTCTTTGGGATTTTTAAGACCCTAATTTAGTAACAAAATCCTAGTTTTTGCCGAAAGGGAATTGCTCTACTTGGACACGGTTCATAAAAAAGGCCCCTTCACAATGTTCAAAAACTAAAATTCCGATAAACAATTCTATCGGAAGAGAGCTGGGCGGGAACGGATTTGTAGTAATTAGGCAACTGTAGCTTTATTTCTCGTCAAATTAGATTGTACTGTGAAAGGCCCGTTTTGTTGTTTTTGAAAACCATATGCTTACTTAACTCGGGAAGAATTGCTTCTACCTAGGTTAATAAAGCCAAGCATGCGAAAAAAGTTGAATGTTATGAACAATTACCGAAAGTTTTGAAAAACTTTGAAATGTTTTAAATGAAATCTAAAAAGCACATTCTGATTTTGTTCAAAAGTATACTCTGAAAACGCGTAACGCTAAATATGACCTAGCGAGCGCCGAGCACCACTTAATTTAGTGCACGGCAAAGTAATGTCGTTGTGTTAGGAATAGAAGTGAACAAAGAGTTTTGACATTAGGGAGTTTTAGCATGTCGTTTTTTAGAACACGGTCCCAAAATCACAAAGTGTGCAACTGCTCCGTTCCGTGAAACTGTGAAAATGTTAACGCGTTTTAGCGAATCGTAAAAATCGCGCAACTGTTGAAACGGTGATGATGATTGCGTTGGACCGGCAGCCCCATCTTGTAGTAAACCTGTCGAACGTTCTGCAGCGTGGAGCGTACTGTTGTAAACAAGGCAACAGGGGTAACAGCTATCGGTCTAAATTTCAAGAGCTGTTGAAGCTAGATAAAGCAAAATGTGTCCGAAGAACTACAAAAGTAGGTGATGGGTTTATATTTGCCTGACTTGAGCAATCATTTACGTCGTGAGCCGTAGAACCAAATCACTTTGTCTTTTCGCTGTCACGACGGCGGCACGTTAGCCCGGGCCGAAAAAATTTAATCACAAGCGTAGTTTACAGCAATTACGATCGCTTCTCATTGCGAGTAGTCTTCGAAGTTATTCGGTGAGACTTCTTAGATGACGTAAGATGTTGCAGGATAGCAAACGTCGCCTCCGGTTTTCGTGAGTCCTAACGCTCGGCTGCTCCGGTGGAGTCAGCTGCCATCCTGCATTTTCCTCAAGCGGTGTTGGCTGCGTTGCTGTGACGACTCCAGCGGCCGGAGTCGGAAAAACGAACGAGAACCGCATCCCGAAGCCACCAAAGATTCGCCCGAGCATGTGCATTGATGTCGGTGTTGCGATCGAGGACGAACCGTTCGTGTGGAAACGACTCGCTAAAACTCCCTAATTTTACCCCGTGTCTGTTTTCGCACGTTTTGAAAAACACTAAACAAATGTGCATACGCATGACACAAATTCAATCATATATCGAGTATATCCTTAATCAGTTGTTTTATTTCTTAACTCCCGCAGATTATCCCTGACTTGTTGTTTCCTACTTGCAGACCGTGACTTCCTGCAGCTCCTAATGCTTGAGGCGATAGCTCTAGACATTTTGGTGAGTTCTTTTAATTTTATATTTCCCCATTCGAAACTAGTCAACATCCCGAAGAGAGCTCTAGCAAAGTAATGTCGTGCATCACGGTGCAAGTTCATAGCAAGTATGAAAATGTTCTTCTCAAAGAGTGGGATGCTGCTTGGAGAAAGGAACATGCGCATCAAGCGTGTTTGACAGTGTCGGATATGCAGGGATTGTGAAAATATTTGCGCTCTTTTAATTACGCCGCAATCTTCACTACTGGGACCGTATTTGGCTCCAGGGTGGAGCCGTCAGGCACCTCCCAGGATACCTGGTCACGCTCTGCCTGACGACGTGCCTGTTCCTGTGCATCCGCTCGTGTTGGCGATGGGAGATCAAGGGAGCGGGCCCGACGGTGCCACCAGGACCAAGGGGCATTCCGTTACTGGGGAACTTGGCTATACTGAAGAATGATTTTTATCGCAACAAGAGCATCGAATGGGGCAAAAAGTACGGACCCGTGTTCAGGTGAGCGAGGGCCAAATCATTAAATTCACTCTGTTAACGGGCAATCTGCATGGGGTCACTAACATCTCATGAATCGCAGGATGTGGCTTATCGTGTTCACTCGTCTTGCCTTGTGATTGGTTCTTCTGAATTTATATGGATTGATGCCGCAACCTCATTGGCGGTAGAGCAATAAGAAAGTGGTCGGGACTCGCCACACCCTGCCTTTCTTGAGTTGTCAGGGACCATATATGTTCTACATTTTAGGGCTCAAAACATAACAAAATTTCCGGTATACTCATTTTTTTGTTCACTCGCCTCCTCAGCTGCATAGTTTACACATCCGGTAAAGGTGACGAAAAAAAAACCCCTAAAAACATTACAATTAGGGCTGGGCGGTTTATTGATAAACGTTCCGATAAATCGATGAATGCTTTAATCGGGCTCAATTTATTTAACCGGGTAATGGGTCGGGTGGGTGTTAAGAACATTACCGGGGAAAGAAACATGTATGTTTTATTTGTTGGCGCTCATATTTCTCTTTTATAATTCCATGTGACTTTCCGACAGAGTGATTTTAAGGCTAAAATAACACTAAACAGATTTTATAAAAATTATCTAAAGAAAAAAAAAAGTTTTGACACTTTGAGATATTACGCCTCGAGGTCAATACAGCCGATTAATCGATCAATTGTTCGATTAGAAGGTACCGATTTATGTGGTTCAAAATTTTTAATCGACGTCCAGCCCTGTATCAGAGCCTGAAACAAGTAAAAAGACACAGAAGAGGCAAACATGACGTGTCTTCAACCTCGGTAAAAAAGGTGAACACCTCTCAGTTGCGTTGCGAGGGCAACACTATGTTTTTTTCCATTCCGGGAGTTCCGCGATTCAATATGGCGATGACTACACGGAAACTGTATTCGCGACTCTAGCGAAATCGACGCCGCGTAGCGGCAACGCCGAGAAGCTCAGAGAGGAGGTCGTTTCGACTCTGTCGTCTGCTATCGCTGCTTGGTTCTCGTATAGGCAGCATAGAAACAAACATCGTTCCCAGTAATTATTTTTATGCTTCCGCCGTGTCATTCCTACGCACTGACTAGAAGAAGGTTTCTACCGTCGAAAAATCTCTTTGCTTTCATATGTAACACCGATTTTACGCTGCGGTGCAAGACATTTATGGTGGTCCGCGTGTTGAACGACGAAAACGACCTCCTTTCGTCCGCCATTTTGCCTGACCAGCGCGCCCCCTATAGTTCGCTGGAGTCGCGAAAATTGCAAATGAACTACGGCGACAGCCGAGACACTGCACACTGCTGCACACAGTTGCACTGAAGTGTTGTAAATATGGCGGATTTACTTCCCGTTAAATTTAGCGGACGGTAATTACGTGACGTTTTGGAGTCGCATGACGCCTTGACGTCACGTGACATTGTAACGTTACGCGTTACCATGACGTCGTGGGACACTACATATAGCGATCTTTTTTTTTTGGTAACTTTAGCTACAAATACCCTTTTCGCTAATTTTAGCCGAAGCACTTCTTCGCTAAATGTAGCGACAAAATTGTTACGTAATGGTACACAATATGACCTCATACTGTGACGTCCCGTTGTCACGTCACTGTGATTCGGGAGTCCTCGTAGACCCCCCCCCCCCCCCGCTAAGCCTTCTGCAACGAAGAAGCCGCTACAGCGCCTGCGCGCCGATGGCTTTTACTGCAGAGTTCCGGATATCGTAGCGGGTTGCGGAGAGCGTTGCGGGACGGCAAAAACTATCTACGAAAACTCCCTCTTACCCACTACACCTAGGAAATAAATTTTCACGCTAAAACGTAAGCACACAAAACACACTTGGCATCAACTAGAAGATCTCACCAATAACGATTGTCATGGAAAAACCAGGCCGAAAACTATTGCCATGCAAGCAAGACCTGGACCGAGAACTAGAGTGATTGGGATGATACTTCACACGCAAGCAAATTTTTTGCGTGAACTGCACCTTAGATCAACACACAACCGAGTGTTTATAGTTTATCTAACCTCGTGAACGTTTAAAGGGCATTTAGCAATATTTAATACTTCAATTATATATCCCACCCTATATGACAACGATAATGTCGCGTGCCTTTATGAGTAAGATATGCGTAGAAATTTGTGAATATTAATTTAGCCAGAAAAGTGTGACGAACTAGATGGTCACCTGCGTATGGAAATCTGTGTCCCAAAGTCAGTGAGAAAGGCTAGCAACAAAAACATTTCGCACATTTTCTTTTATGCAACTGGAACCTATGACTTATTTATGGAGATAAGTAAATGCATGAACATATAATATATAGTATATAAAAAAAACTTGTTAATGGTCTAGGGGTGTTAAGAGAAAATTGAAGTTGCCTATTTCTTTCTTATGCTAGGGAATAACGTTTCGGGCATTTCCGAACAAGGGAAGATCGCGCAAACACAGCTGTGATCGGCGCTCAATAGTAAGATGTAAAAAGAGAGAGAGAGAGAACACGCTAATAAACGCTCATTCAATCGTTAAAAATGTATTATTCGGGCAAATACGACTGACCATTAAATTTCTAATTCAACCGGCTTTTTCATGGATGGCAAACTAAATGAGATGATCCATTAGGCTTAATCTATAAATTTGGGGGTCATCTTTTTATAATTAAACCGTGTTTTTAGGAATTACCTTTTTGGCGTTTGTGGAAGTTTCTTTTACAATAATTTTTGCTCTATGTCATGAGGCGTTGAGAACTTCCAACACATAAGTTGGTCAATCTGACCTATTGGAGTATAGTGTAGATAAAAACAGCAGGTTGTCTTTCCGTGGAGTTAGGTGTTCATCCGATTGAACACTTTTGGTGCTAGTGTCCATACTTCGCCCCGGAGGAGCTGACGTTGACCTACGCCACCATGACCCGACGCCCACCTCTAGTTGCCCGCCAGTATCCGGCGCCTTCTCGACGCCACACGCCTGTACCCCAGGACTCTTGACGCCAGGAGGAACGACCCCAGTACATCCACGAAGAAGAGTCGGCGCCATTAAAGACAGACTTCTGGGGAACGGCTGACCGACGCCCACTACGCTACCACTGTGGTGATGCCGATCACATTTATCGCCGATGCCCCTAGCTGCAACTTGGGATACGAGGGTTCCACCCGAACGACCCGCACCCACGAGAAATCGAAGTGTATCTTCGCCGTCCACCGCCTCCTGCCCCCGCTTTGCCCGGAGAAGCTCCATCTCACACACCGCCGACGCCCCCCCCCCCCCCTTTTCCCCGGGAAAGACTCTCTCCCCTGCCACGCCGGGAAAACAAAGCGCGGCATTACCGGAAGGTGGGATTACCGAGGCCGAACTACGCAAATATTTTACACAAACGTCGAAGGGCTCCATCGCGATAACGACGAGACGGATCGGAACGACGCTTCTGCGACGGTGTGGAACATCCTCGGCGTCACCATCGATGGCAACGACGCTACAGCACTCATCGACACCTGAGCAGACAATTCCGTTTTGAGTGGGAGGCTCTCTCGCCGCCTTGAAGAAGTGATGACGCCGTGGGATGGCCCTATAAGGTCATTCGCCGTTTTGGGTACTCGAAGTACAAAGTGCTCCCTGACGGAACCCGACCATCACGACGCCGCCAGCTGCGAGCCGAGGTGGTGCAGGTCATGTGTCTCATGGCCTGGTATGGTCAATGAAACTAATAAGTATTTATGGTTTACACAACCACGCCCTATTAAAAAAGACAGCAACGAAATCTTGCTGGTCTTGATAGAAATTAGGCTGGTCAATCTGGTCAAGCTGGTGATACAGCTGATTAAGCTGGTAGTTTAGCTGGTCAAGTTGGCGATTTAGCTGGACATACTGGTCTAGCTGCGAGTGAAGCTGGTGAAGCTGGGAGTCATGGTGGTGAAGCTGTAAGTCAAACTGGAGAAGCTGGAAGTAAATCTGGCGAAGCTGGGAGACAAGCTGTTGAAGCTGGAGTCAAGCTGATCAAACTCCTAATCGTGCAGGTCAAGCAGTTCTTGCTGGGAGCGCGCCCCCAAGGTCGGCTTGAGTTGGTCAAAGTGGTCTTGCTGGGAGCACGCGCGCCAAGGTGGGCTGGGGCTGGAACAAGGCACATTCACTTCGAGAAGCCTAGTGCAGTAAACAAGGAGCTGACTGCGGTTTTGCCGACTCACTCAGATTCTCCAGACGACGAGGCACATTCACTCTCACGCTAGCAAACTGTCACGCCGACGTATCTTCGCCTGCTGCTGCCGCCGTGATACCTGCTCCTTTCTCGAAATTTGTTCATTCTTTCGTTTCTCGCACAAGTTCGCCAATCAAGCCTCCTTATCTCATAGACGCGGCAGAAAAGTAAATTCAAATCTTCTGAATTTACGGAGAAGAGTTCCTTCTCGGCCATGCACGCCCACATCTGGGGTAGGTGTGGTGGTAGTTGTGAAAGCCCTCGCCGTGGGCGCCCACAATGGTCACCAGGTTTTGGTAAATCTGGTGTGCTCGTCGTACGGAAGGTTGCCCCCAGTGTGGGCGGCGCTGTTCACCAGTCAGGTCATGTTGAGGGTGAATCAGTACCGCGTCAGAGATCACGGCAGGAACGAGTAGCACAGAGACTCGCCCCAGGAGGGGCTGTCTCAAACCGCTCTCCAAAATCGTCGGGGGGTCCGAGATCCTATGAAAACCCCTGACACTTCCCCACTGACTCTTAGTTAACGTGCCGTCGGTCTGTTCTCGCTTGCATCGCTTCAATCACAAAATTGCCTTCTGGTCGCAGAGAGAACAACAGGAGGCTGAAAATTCGATCGCAATGAACCGCGTCTCCGTACTGTACGAGCGGGGTCCACTCCTAGTTCCGAAAAAGATCGCACCAGACGGAAGTTAAAGAAGCATCAGGTTCCGTATGTGATATCGTATGTCACAAAGACGTTAAACCACTTAGGTTGGCGCTGCCATGATGCCGGATACAATCCACAGGAGCACTCGTTTTTAAGACTCGTTATTGGCTAATAATTTCTGTAGTAGAAATGGGAGATTAAAGGAACATATTATCGACACTTCTTTAGAATATACTCATTGAAATCTTTAGAGGTTGTCTTACCTGTGGCTCCAGAGGTAAACAAAAAGTCGATTAAAATCATTCGCCGAAGGTCTTCAATACAATTTTCGTTTCTTTGCCAATTTTTGAGTCAGGGGATTGACTGTTTATTGTTCTACACAAAATACTTATTATGGCACTCTACTATTTTCTGGGGGTCATAATAGATATCCGCAAATATACCGCGGTTGTTTCTGGGAAGGCATTGAAGCCTCCATTAAAATAGGGTGTTTGAGAAAAAAATAAACTTCTCGAGAGTGAACTGCTAGCCAAAGATGACGTCGGGGATTGTGAAATATGCTTATTGGAAGAGAAATTATGTGAAAACTACAAATTATTATTTAATTAGTAAAGATAAACATGATTTTAATTAGAAACGTGCAAGATAGAATTAGGAAGCCTTCAGTAAGTCAAATTCAGAACGAATTCAAGCAGTGGCAGGATAGACACGCCGAAGGGCAGGGACAAAGTGAAAAAGTTAACGAGCATACAGAGAGCACTCGCAACTGAAAGTTGATTAGAAACACACTTAAATACCTTAATAAAACCACGTCACTTCCGGCCACCTTACTCTCTTTTTTTCTCTAAAAATAACATTTACTTATTTAACAGGGCCACATACGGCACATTGATACACTTATCGGCGCACCGTATTGATAACAAACAATTCATGAATTACCCTAGATGTTTTTCCGCTGAGCCGCCCAGGGTGGTTGCGTTTGACGCAACCATCTTGCATCTTTCGCAATGCACTTCCAAGTGCCCAAGCGGCATCTGTTTGAAAGCCGGTGCGTGTTCTATAGCACTGTCATTTACGAAGCCACCTTTTTGCCCTCCGTATGTGCGCCCGCGGTATAGTCGAATGTCGTAGACGACAGAAGTTGTACATTCCAAAAACAGTTTTTTTGTGTTTCTTTTTTCGTTCGTTACTATCCCTCTCTAGAGCATTGATTATTTTGCACAATGCCGAAAGATTATTCTGAGTAGAAAAAACAACCGGAATGTCTAACGCCCCGTAACTTTTTCAAGTTTTGGGAGATAGCATGAAGGTAAGATATGATGGCTGGTCTTATTTTTTGCTATTGATGAACGTTTTGTGTAACACCTCTATATTTCCTTTTAAAACCCTCCGCTGCTTCAGTCAGGGACTTCTGCGGAAAACCCACACTTAATAGGCGAGCGACCTGTAACAGGAAGCTCCTGCGCATTTCATGGTATCATGGTCTTTTCCACGCGGCTCCGAGGCAGGAAGTAGCAATACCTATTTTTACTAGCTTTGAATGAGCGGAGTCGACACGTGGTACACTTTGTTTCGAGCGGGGCTCATATGCCAACATGTAATCATCTAAAAGCAGCGTTTTTTTTTAATTCTAGAAACTGCAAAATAGTTCCCGCACTTCTCCTTGCTTAAACCTCAAACCATGGTAGCAGGCCGCAAAAAACACTCATAGCTACATCGTTATCAGTGACTTATTTGGGCGGAAGGGCAATGACCAGATAATCGTCAACGTATTCAAAGATCCTAAAAACGCCTTCATTTCCGAATGTTTCAAGTGTAGCTTGGTTACAATGCGCTAAAATTATCACACAGTACAGGGGCTATTCTCGAACTAATACAAATGCCCTGCTTTTATAAGTACACCTCACCATCAACAGACACACATGTACGTTCACGATGAAAAAGGCAGGAGTTCGTTCCTCCCTCACACAGCAGACGCTCCGGAAGGCCGTTTCTTCATTGCTCTCGATAAATTTTGGTATTGCACTACAAACAGCTTGATCTGGAACAGAGTAAATAAGATCTTCAACATCAATTGAGAAGGAATCACACATCCCTCTAGTCTCATTGTTCAAAACTTTTCACGGCCTCCGAGCTACAAACCCAAAACGCATCATGCAATTCCAGTGACGAGACGTGGGTTCTAATAAAGGTAGACACCTGGAATTGTCACGAACCTCTTTCTAGTCGCTATTGCCCTAAATACACGTCCGTTTTAGGCGTTTTCACGGCATAGAAACTTTTTTTTTTAAATCAAGCATGTGGGAAGCGCTGGAGTGCGTAAATTTATCACTCGCGCAGCTGTCGCAAGGGCTCGGCGGTGCCAAAACAAACATATTATTCTTAGCGACCAGTTTTTCGCATCGCCGGTCTTGCATCTGCTGCGTGAGCGGTAACTTCAATGCGCTCCCACGCTCCCCACATGCTTCAGGGTGCTCCAAATTTCGTTGATAGTTAATGCGCTGCTTGATTTCTTACATCGACTGCAGCGTATGCTAGTTTCGGACTTAAAAGTCAAGGGGAGTAGAGTGCGGCGACAGCTGGTTTCTTGGTCACCGTCAGCTGTTTTCGGCACGCTTTGAAAATCACCATATGTGTCCTTTTTATTAGAGACTACAGGAAGTGACCAAACAATAGATTTGTATACATCGATAATTTGCTTATATTTCTATTTATTTATGATCAGTTCAACACTATTGTTCGTTAAATTTTAATGAACAAATGTTTAAAAAAAACATGTAAATTCAGGGCCAGTTTTGATATGCTTAGTGTTTTATTAGTAGCTATTTATGATTATGGTTTGTAAAAGAAATATAACCAGAAAATATATTATTTTTCTTGCATAACCGTAATTAAAACTTGGAACTTGTCAGTTGTTTGGTCTGGCTGCGTCTTCGATAGGTGCTATTCTGGCCAACATTATGGCGTGGTACATTTAATCACCTAATATTATTACTCTAACATGTACACTTAAAAATGAGTGAAATTGGTCGTAAGGCGAAATAAAATGTAATTTTCTACCGCAAAAAAGTGTGTAGTTCTTCAACGCACGTCTTTTTTATTTTTATTTATTTAAAGAGTACTGTTGCTCACATCAGTGAACCATAGCAGGGGTGGTACAAAATGCATTGGTGATATACGCTTACAAGCACTTTCTCGTGGCAGAAGCGACTGCCTCAAGAACATCAAGTGACGCAAGGGTTACAATTTCGTTAGACAAAGAATTCCATTCGTTTATTGCCCGAGAGAAAAAAGAATGTTCGAAAACATCGCACTTAATTCTATATTGTTTAATGGTTCTAGTATGATTTAGTGTAGCCGAAAATCTTTTTGAAAATTCGATGCATCTTTAATGTCAAAGGTATTGACATTAAAAATTCCTTAAATAAAAAATCAAAAAAGCTCGATATGTTTATTTTCGCTCAAACCTCCAATGGCTGGATATTGACTTGCTCCAGTAAACTTGACGAAGACACAGTATATCAGAAATTATTAGATATAAATCTCCTAGCCAGTTTTTGCACACGTTCAATTTTATTAATCCCATCTGTTGTGTGCGGGTACCAAACTGTGTGAGCGTATTCCAGTATAGGATGCACTAGTGATTGGTAAGCAGTCTTCTTTGTTTCGCTATCTGCGAATTAAAAATGCGTCAAAGTGTCTACAATTTTCCTCTGGCCTTATTCGCTATCTCATCTATATGTTGGTTCCAAAGTAGTTTACTAGTTATTGTTACTCCGAGCTCCTCGTAGTGATCAACAATTTTTGGGATTTGCGTTTATTGAATAGTTATAATTCAAAAAAAATTATTTCTGCAGGTTATTGACATCGCATTGGTTTTATTGTAGTTGTAGTACAACCGGAGCATGAATGTCCGTAACGATGTCATCGATATTCCTGAGCGCGCAGCTAGCCAAGTAGGCCTATCGGTAATCGTTCTTGCCACTCTTGCGAACAGCCAGGGTTCGATTCCTGGGAGCGACGCGTCTTTTATTTATTGTTGAAATTTAGTGTTTTGGTAAATTCGAAAATCCTGTTGATTGTTCGAGGTCCGAATTTTCTACGCGCCGAACCATCTACGCCGATTGTTCCAGAAGCCAACGCGTGTATGTAAGAACACCGCGTCGCAAGCCACGATCAGTCTCGCCCCAGCGTTCGACTCTGCTGTTACGCCGACTTCGACGCCCGCGAAGCTCTGCTGTTATATCATGTTCCCTTTTAGTCTTGGGCACAAGTTCGCGCCATTAAACGATTCAGTTTCCCCAGTTATTGCTTGTTTCCTCACCTCTTCATTAGTGGCAATTTTCTTTTTGTGGAGGTGCGGGGTATAGCATGTCTCAGCAGCGTACCCCTCCAAGGGCCCGCAGTGATAGTCCGGCACCAAGCCCACGAAGACCCAACGAAGACAAAACCAGGACACGATCAAGTCACCGCAACCAAGGGCTACCCCCGGAATTAGGCGCCCTACCTGCCAAAGCCAAGCAGTCAACGACCCGGTCGATGAACAGCCAGTCGGCGCAGACAGAGACCGCTCCACCTGTCGTCTACCTGCCTGCAGCCCAACGAACCCCACCTACCTTCCATGGCGAGGCCAACGAGGATGTGGAGGACTGGCTTCAACACTATGAACGCGTAGCCCACCATAAAACCACAAAGGACGGACCACGGAGTAGTGCCTCGAAAACCTGTACTTCCCTTTGGAGGTCACCACAAGGCAGTGGTTTGCTTCCCCGCAATGGAAACACAGAGGGTGTTGGTCGGGCGTTCGCCACACGCCGGTCTTCCGGGGTGCGCGGGGCTCCTGACAGGGGTACTAGATTTGGTCATCGTGGCGTCGGTCGTGGTGCGGCGCAGGAGACTGACGTAGGGGCGGCGGGACATAAGTGCGAGGAGGAGGCGGTGGCCATCGGGCCACTGCGGCGTAAGTCAACGTGGGTTCCTCGGGGGTTGCCACGACGACGGGCGCCTCTGGTCGGATGGCTCTCTGAACTTCTTCCCGCACGGCCTCGGCGATGGAGAGCAAAGCTGGTTGGTCAGCGGCGGGTAGCAGCTTTCGGAGCTCTTCCAGAACGACGACACGGATGATCTGCCGAATGTTGTCCACACCGACGATGTCCAGGTTAAGCCGTAATGGTACGAGGAGTTGACTCAACAGAGGTGCCGACGAGTCGGTGGCCGTGGCTTGTCCGGGCCGACAGTGCACGCTCAATATTTGTGGCTTCCGCCGTAAAGTCTTCAACAGTCGCTGGGGGGGGCGTCGGATAAGACCGCTGAAGATTTCACTCTTCACGCCTCCCATAAGGGCGTGCAGCTTCTTATCCTTGGTGACCTGAGGTTCAGCACGGGCGCTCAGGCGCAGGACATTTTCCACGAAGCTGGTAATGCTTTCGTTTGGTCCTCAGTTCTTGTCCGGAGGAGGTCTTCGGCGCGCTGTCTATGGTGCTAATTCGTGAATGTATACTTCAGGCCGGCGATACAGGTGTCCCACGACTAAGTGAAGCCTCGTGGTTCTCGAGGCTTCACCATCCAAGAGAAGTACAGGTTTGCAGGCTCTGATCCGTGGTTCATCGATTATGGTGGGCTACGCGTTCATAGTACTGAAGCCAATCCTCCACATTTTCGTGGGCCTCGCAATGGAAGGTCGGCGAGATTCGTTGGGTTGCGGGCAGGTACACGACGGGTGGAGCGGTCTATATCTGCGCCGATTAACTGTTCGTCGTCAAGGTTTTTGACTGCTTGGCCTTGGCATGTAGGGCGCTAAATTCCGGGGGTAGCCCTTGGTTGTGGCGACTTGATCTTGTCCTGGTAGTGTGTTCGTAGGGTCTTCGCAGGCTTGGTGTCGGACTTGCACTGCGGGCCCTCGGAGGAGTACGCTACAGGGACATGCGTTACCCCGCACCTCCACCAAGATGTCACGAATGAACAGGCGAGGAAACAAGGAATAACTGGGGAAACTTAAACATTTATTGCGGCGAAGGTGTGCCCAAATATAAAAAAACAGTAGATAACAGCAAAGCGTCGCGGGCGTCGAAGCCGGCGTACCAGCTAAGTCGAACGCTGGGGCGAGACAGACTGTGGCTCGCTACGCGAAGCCCTTTCTGTACACGCGTTGACTTCTGGAACAATCGGCGTAGAAGGTTCGGCGCATCGAACATCCCGACCTCGAACAAGCAACAGGATTCTCTAATTCACCAGGACACAACATTGCAAGACTAAATAAAAACGCGTCGCTCCCAGGAATCGAGCCCTGGCTCTTCGCATAGGAGGCAAACACGACAACCATTAGGCCACGGCCGCGAGGCCTACTTAGCCAGCTGATAGTGTTGGAGCGGACTTCATGAGTCGCGTTGAGATCTTAAACGTAATTGTCTTTCTTTTTACGCCGCAGAACGTGGGAACAGACTAAGTAATGTGGCCAGTGAACGTACATTTCGTACATTGTCAGGATAAGATTCTTGTTTCTACAAAAAAGGAAATGGGATCTCGTTTTGCATTCTAGTAAATGTGTTTTTGGCAAATTTAGTAATTAAATATGAGCCCTTTAGTGGTACGGGCAAGGTTCGAAATGATTGAAAAGGGCCTGGTGAAAATGAAAAAAAGTATTTTGTTAATTATTGAAATGTGAACTTCGTGGAAACGATTTGTTTTGATATCAGTGTATACTGTTCGAGCACGTGCGCGGGTGCTGCAAGAAAGTGATTCTGTGTGCGCGTGTATGCCGACCACGACCATATATCAACGGTGTCGTCACGTGTAGAAATCTTCATGAGATGAAGTTTTTAAAAGTTGGGGAAATGTCATGATCCTCATGACAATGATTGCGCCGCGGCCGTGATCGACGACGAAGAAGATTATGAAGAGGACGAGGTGGGGAGCGGGCGACCAAGCGGGGAATTGGAAGCTGAGTAAGGACCGCAACGGTTGGCCGCAGATCGCTCAACAGCTTCCATGGTCTGCAAAGCCCTGAGTGAGCGGTATGGTCGACGGAGCCTTCGCTGGACTCCGACACGTGGGGCTGCCATGCACAGCTTCTAGCCAAGTATGCGCTACGACCTCCAACCATCGGGGCGAAGGCAGCCGCTTTAAAGACACGCCATGGAAGACTCGTGAGCCGAGATTGGGGGATCGGTGGCCGAGTGGGCTAGCGCACACCAGCTCGGAGCACGTGGAGCGAAAGCTCGCGCTGCAGAACCCAGAGATCCTGGGCTCAATCCCCACCCCTGCCCGTTTCGATCTGGATGAGCATTGTACCGGCGTGCGGTCGTGTATCACTACTGCGTGGTGCACGTTAAAGACCCCAGGCTAGTGGTTGTACTGCACTGGCTAAATTGCTCATCTACAGCGAGTGACTCGTCGCAACTTTAAACGGCTGACCAACTACACGCTGTATAAATATCCCCACAACCCCAATTATTGAGCCGAGATTCACCTCATGTGTCTATGACTTGACGAAACTTTGATTAGTGTTGAGACGCATGTAAATATTTCTTTATTGTACTTTCTCTTCTGCTAATTCTCTCTTTCTTTTCTGACGGTTTACTTTTATCTTTCTTTCTCATAATAATTATTCTGCTCCTTTAAATAATATAACGCATTTTTCATTCCCGCAATTCACACGGTCATTGTCTCTTCTTTCTCCAACGGGCGCGACAAACGTTGTTAAAGACGCTTTCTCTAGAGCGGTAAACCCTTTCACGGTTCGCCCGTCGGCCTTCTACAACAACTGCGAGAAGCCTACTTTTTTTAAGGCAGGTCAGCCCGTGCGGTTGGAGCGTGTTCCCAGGTCGGGGTAAACGCAATAAGCCGAGTAAGACACACATCGTTTCAAACAAAGAGCATTCGTACTTACCTGGAAAAAAATCGAGGTAAGGCGAATAACCAACGATTACAAAATAAAGACAAAGTTCCAACGGAGAACTACACAATTAGCAAATCCGAACATATGGCGCGCTACACTATTACTAAGGTTCTAAACAAAACACTGGACAATTCAAGAAAAGAACAAAAAAATCAGCAGAACCCATCCTTTGGGAATGATTATCTACGTTAATGCGAATAGCATCAAACGGTGCGGAGTTATGCGCGTTCGTCAGGTGGCAGGCACACTCTAGATACGCCAGCCCACTCTTGAGGCAATTCTAAATTTGTTGACACTTTCACAGCACTGCGCACGATCTCCGCAGCCCAGCACGTGCGTTTGTGTCACTTAGGAAGGCGAGCAAAGCACGCGCCATACGCACAAACACTCAAAATGGTACCGACCAGACTTTCTGGCATCTCAGCTAGTCTCAACCAACGGTACTCTAAACGGTTGTTTATATCTTTACCATAGGACGCGCTTTACAGCGCTGTCACAGCTACCGGTGCGCGCGCGTTCCATGCACGAGGGCTCATTCCGCTCTCGTGAGGCTGAGCACGGCCGCTACATCACCCTCTCCCGAGCGCGGGAGAGGGTGAGCTAGCGGCCGTGCTCAGCTGCAGGCGGAATGAGCCCTCGTGCATGGAACGCGCGCGCTATCGGCACCTGTAAGCGTCTAGCGCGTCTATGGCAAAGATGTCAAACAACCGTTTAGAGTGCGTTGAATGACTGCCTTCGTAGCTCTGTGGTTAGCGCGTCTGCCTGCTGATCAAAGGGTCAACTGGTTCGAGATCCCAGCCGGCGCCGGTCTTTTTTATTTATTTATCGACCCGCGGCGTAAGAGGTTAGATAGCCAGATAGATAGATACATAGACGAAAAGTGCGTGAAGTAGCCGAAGAATGCTATTCGCATTAAAAAGCGAACGCCGGTTTGAAATTCCTCAAAGTTCAAAGGGCAGCCCTCACTCTAATTGAAGTAGAAAAGGGCATCGTCGGGCTCTCCGCGGTGGTAGCCCATCAGGAAGACGGCGGCTGCCAGTCCAACGATGAAGAAGCCTCAAGTATGGCGTCGCCTGGCCGCTGCTTTCCGCGGATCACCCCGCAAGGACCAACATCATGTTCACTTCCCGACCCAAAAACTCTGTTGACCGCACGTCCTCCGAAAACTGTTTCTCCCTCCACGTCGCATTACGCGTGTCGCCGGTGCCGAGAGCACTCCCTTCACCGAGAAAAGAAAAAAAAAAACCGGGATCCGTCTTCCCGTGAAAGGTCGCTTCACGTTGGAAACACACGCAGGACGAAAATTGGTGAAAAAGCAGCACCGGCGAGCAAAAAGAAATTATACAAAGGAAAAATGAAAGACGTTTACAATCCCCTGTCGCGCCAAATTAAAGCGCAGCTCTTAAGGAGGGGGGAAGGGTACGGAGAGGAAGGTATTCCCTCCTCCTCATCTGTAATCCTCTCCTCCTCTCCTGCTCCCTCCCATATAGTGGGGAATTTTCGCTAAATACCCTGCTAAATATGGCGGAAAAAATTCCTGCTAATTTTAGCGGGGTATTTTTCCGCAAAACTTTAGCGAGGAAATTTTTCGGTCAAATATAGAAGGGAAAAGTTTCGCTAAATTAACCGGTTAATTATTTCCGCTGAAATTAGCGGGACTTTTTTCCGCTAAGTTTAGCCGGGAAATTTTGTCGCTAAATCCAATTGGTAAAATTATCCGCTAAAGTTAGTGGAGAATTTTTCCGTGAAATTTTCCCGCTAAACTTAGCGGGGCATTTTTTCCGCGAAATATAGCGGTGAATTATTCCGCTGAAATTAGCGGGGAATTGTGTCCGGTAAATATTGCGGGTGACGTCGCGAGTGACACTCGTCACGTCACACTTGACGTCACGTGTGACGTCATTACGGAAAACGTCTCATAATGCAACGCGCGGTTACGCCGACGGCGACGCCGCTCAAGCCGGAAACGGGCGCCTAATGGTACGTTTACACTTGCGGATCCGCCAGCGAATCCGCCCAGCTTTTGCCGCTGGGGCGAAACGCTGGGCGGAAAACGCGGCGGAGAGCCGTATAGGTCCGGGACCTATTTCTGCCGCCGAACGAGGCGTTTCGCTGACCGGAAGTGACATTCTTGCGCAGCGCGACGCTGCCTACGTCAGGACTTCCGGGAGCAGCAGCGCCCGGGAGAGACAGTCGAGGTGGGAACTCTCGCGCCTTCTCGTCATGTTTGACGGGATGTTACGAGAATAGCTGCCGCAGCCGGCGCCGCCGCCGCCGCTCGAGGGAAATAGATGTAAACGCAAACCGCTCGTCGCCGCCGCCGCTGGGAGCGGATCCGCTCCCGCGGCAGCGGATTTCTTCTCAGATGTAAACGTACCATTAAGCGTGTTTCACATGCAGCGGTTTTGGCCCTAGAGCGGCTCGATTTCTGCCGTCGCGGCGCTCTGGCCAGCACCAGCGGTTGAGCGGCACGAGCGCCGCGACGGCAGAAATCGCACCGCTCTAGGGCCAAAATCGCTGCATGTGAAACACGCTTGCAAGCTGCGCTCTAAAGGTCTGAGGGAGCGTCGGTCGTTGCCGTAGTTTATGACAAGAGTCGTCCTGAGCTAAAACACCTGCCTTGACGGCCGCTATTACACACTCAGTCCCAGGTGCGAGACTGCTCCGCACAAGAGGTCCTGTACCTGCACTGTCCCAGACACTTTTGCCTGTCGCAAATAGCTGGTTGCTGGCGTTCGCTGCCCGCCGTTCTGGATCTTAGAAGCAGTTCACTGTGCTCACTTCTTGCAAGAATGCAACGTCGCCCTGACCTAAAACACTCACGAGAATGCCGCTGAGTTCACGGCCGCCATTACACACTTGGTCTCCGGCTCGTCCTGGCTTTTTTTGGCTTTACCCGTTCCCTCTTGTCGACTTCCAGTGAAGTCCGGTAAATGAGTGTGGCTGCCGGTGAAACTTAACCAACAAAGCCTGGTACGTCTGGTAACGAGAGTGGCTGCCGGTAAAACTTCCAGTTAAGGCTGGTAAACTAGGCTGGTTTCGGGTAAAACGGGTAAAAACTCACCCGTTTTCACCAGATGTCACTGAAAAATTTCGCCGAATTTTTCAATAGGGTTACCTAAATACATTAAAAAAAACCACGCCACTTCCGATCTCTTGACACTCTTTCTAAAAATAAAATGTCCTTATCTTACTGGGCTACAGACTCACTAATCGACTTATCGAATTTTTCTGATGACAACGCTTCGTGAATTTACCTCTACTTTATCTCAGTAAAACCGAGCAGTACAACCTAAACTACAAGGGAGAGAACGTATGCCAACCTGTTGAAGAGGAGAGAAAGGAGGAACGGGAAAAATGGGTGATTCCCCCATTCCCTCCTTTTGAACACGTCAGGATGCAGTCTCTCCCCTGTAACTTTGACTGCACTACACGGTTTTAGTGAGACGCCGTATAGACGTTTGTATTCTGTGCCGTCCGATGATGGTTGTGTTTGAAAACAAGGGGGGGGGAGGGGGAGGCATGGATATCCATCGTAATGGACTGGCGAATTCTCAGACGGCGTTGGTTTTATAAATGATGCGTGTTTTTTCACACCGTCATTTACACAAAGGCTTGTTTGTCCTATGTAGGTGCACCCGCAGAATAGAGGAATGTCGTAGACGACGGTTATTGTAAACTCCAAACACTTTTTGTGTTTTTTTTTTCGGACTCATCACTATGCCTCTGTGAAGCATTGGTTATTTTGCACAATGTCGAAAGCTTATTTGGGGCCGAGAAAAACATCTAGAACGCTGCGGGAACGCTGCGGGGATTGCATGAAGCTGAGGAATGATGGCCGTCACGCCGAAAAATGCAGACTAACTTTTTGCTATCTTGATTATGAAACTGAAAGTGTATCTGGATTCTGCCTTAACGTTAGGTTTTCGGAAATTCGTTTTTCGTTTTCAATCTGGATTTCAGGTTTCCAGAAACGGATTTCCACTTTCATATACCACATAGTGAAAAGTTATCTGGGTTTTCGGTACGGTGGCGTTATTCTTTGCGGTCCATGAACATTTTGTGGAAAACGTTTATATTTTGTTTTCAGACGATCAGGCATATCAGTCAGGGAGTTCTGTTGAAAAGTCGTGCTTAATAGGCGGTCGAGCTGTAACAGGAAGGTCCTGTCCATTTCATTGTGACATGATTTTTTTAACGTAGTATGTAGCGATATCATTATTTTACTAATTTTGAATGAGCGGAGTTGTCAGGTAGCACATGTTGTTTAGAGCAGGGCTCATAAGCCCAATGGTTGTGATTGACTTGAAGCGTGACTTTTAATTCTTGACTCTGCAAAAAACCTACCGAGGTTCCCTCACGCGTAGAGCTCAAACCATGGAAGCATGCAGCAAGAACATCCATCAATTCAGCTACATCGTTATCCGTGAGCACCTTAGGTGGGAGGACAGTGACCAGATAATCATCGACACATCTAAAAATAAAAAACACCTTTATTTGCGAGTCTTTCAAGTATGACATGGTCACAATGCGTTAAAACAAATCGCAAAGTACAGTGGCTGCTCTTGAACCAATACAATTGCCCTACTTTTGTATGTACACGTCACCATCAGATGACAAGAATGTTTGTTAAAAATAAATATGCAGGAGTCCAATAAAGCTTTTCATACTCATGCCACTGGCGCTCGCTCCAAAAGGCTGCTTTTCCATTTCACTCGATACAGATGAATACTGCAGTAAAACGCACCTGATGTGAAACAGAACAAAACAGATCTTCATCTCTCGAGAAGGCATCATATTCTTCTGTACTCCTATTTTTTTTTTATATATCACCTCCTCTGAGCTACGGACAGAAACCTCATTATGCAATTTCAGTGACGGTGGGCTCTGAGAAAGTGAGAAATACATAACTGCCGCGAATATCTTTCCCTCACAATCGCCCTAAAAAAAACGTCAGTTCTATTCATTATAGGCACAAAAAAAAAGATCAATGTGAAAGATTGATACTTGTGTTCATGTTCTTTGTAAGAACAGGAAGGTCTAAATCACAGCCAATTTCTTTGGCCCTCGACTTCGCAGTGTTTAGAGATCCAGGCTCTACCGGCTTAATGTTCTTGGCGACCGATTCTCTTGCTGTGGCGGCGTATGAATCACGAGGCTGGACGACAAATCCCCTTCTGTGTCGGACGATAATAGCTTAAGGTTATAGCGACTAAAGGGATCAACGGCTCTGATCTTTAAGCTTTTTGTACGTTGGCCGGTGGTACGGCAAAGCACATTGAATCCATCCGAGAGGCGACTTTCCCTATCCTGGAGCAGCGCCGCATCTGCGATGCCTCTGACCATTGAAAGCTTTTCCTGTGGCGACTGTTTTGGCTCAACGGCGAACTTGGGTCGCTTTCCCAGGGTCGCCTTGATGTCTTCAGAACACGTTGTTTCTTTCTTCACCTTCTTGCTGTGTACCTTTTTCGGCAGCCCGGCTCACTGCCGCCGCCACAGCAACTCAGTCATCTGCTCAGCACTCTGTAGATGACACCCTTACGAAAATACTATGTCCGAAGTTATAATAAATATCCAGATATATTTATAAAAAAAATTGTCAGATGAGGTGGACGATATAGCCATATATGTGCTTATTTTCCCAATTCCTTATAACTGACATCCTTACATGAACCTTTTAGACATATGTGCCTTATCTCGACTTATAAAAATATCCATATATTGTTTTAAAAACATTGAGCCAAAAGTGCCACATCTGAACGGTATATTTATATCAGGCCTTATCTGCTTATTTCCCTATATCGAGTGGATATTCTCATATGGCCTCAATACACACGTATAAAGACAGTGTAGGAAAGAACAACGGCAAATAAACAGCAGATAAACTTTACTGAATGCAGAACGCAAAACTAAGAAAAGGATGACATTTCTAAAGGTTGATTTGAGACGCGGCACATCGCACGGCTCTTTATCACGCAACCCGCGAATGAAAGTGATACGTGAACGAAAGCTGGCGGGGTAATTACGATAAAAACAGCGAACTCTAAACCTCAACGTCGAAAGCACTATCACAAGTCAACGGTTTGAATCCCACTTGACGAAGCTTGAGACGAGGCATGGTAGAGCTGACACTAACACACACGGCTTTTTCCTCTAATCCCGAATCTCGAACTAGACGTTTGCCAGGGTGTCCCACAACCGAGAGCCAAAATGCTGCAATAATTCATAGTCCGTAGGCAGCTGGCCCCGCGACCCCCTCCGACCCAAGACACGCGCTTCGGGTAAGGCGGATTGCTGCTTCCTCGTCCTCGTCCTACGCCGCTTCCCCAGGCCAAGCTCAGCGCTGCTTCTTCAATTCCCCGCAGGGTGCCTTTGCCCCTGAAATGAGGTGCCTACGTCTTGGATATCCGCTTGAACCCCGCATATAACCACTGCGGAAGAGGCAGCAGCATAAAGCGCCCGTACTATGAGTTCGCTGCCACTAACGGAGCCGCGGAGTGGTCCAGCGACCCAGCAGGTAGATCAGCTAGGCCAGGCTTGGCCCGGCTCATATGAGCAAGACATCTTAAGTAGGGGGTAAGGCTGCTCATGCATCGTACAAAAGACAGTCGGCATACAGATTCGAACGCGAGTCGCCGTGAGATCCGTGTTTCGAATGCCGCTTCGCAATGAGTTCAAGAAGAAAACTTAGCACGCCGCACTCAAACCACTGATATTGGGGTGACTCGTGTTTGCAGACCGTATTTTGTAAAATGTATGAGTAGTGGGACCCCGGCTTTACCGTCCAATCTGGCGCGGTCGCTGCGAAGAATTTCGCAACCCTCGCTGACTTCGTCGGATACACTGGGACTTTGAAACTGTAATCACAAGCATCCGATTAAAATCACAATCATCAACCACGTAAACGTGAACATAGACTCACCCAATTTCCCAGGCAGCTCCGGCACACAGTGTCTCCCTCGACGGGATGGCAAGCGTATTCAAATTGCGTTCCTACCTCCCTCCAGAACTAGGCGCCAAGGGGCCACGGTTAAAACCGTTAGAGCGTGAAAGGTGAGAGGTGGCATAAACGTGGCCCACCCTCTTTTCGCTGTTCAATCTGTAGATTGGTCTCGAAGTAGGATGCGGGTGAGCCGATGTTTTGGCCACCAATCAGACCTGGCGTCATCGACGTGGGCCGCGCCCCATGGTGGTTTCTTGGGGAAGCAGGAATTTTCCGCCGGGCGCGCACGCCCGACGGCAGGACGGCCGCCCGTTGGCGCACGTGTGCACGCAAGAAGCGGTTGCTGGTTAGCGCAGCGGAAACTGAGCCAAAAGATTGAAGCGAAGCGAACAACCGCGGTTGTCGTAAAGTCGGATGGGGGCGATCCGCTATGACGAGCCGATCGAAAGCCCAACGCAGAGCCAGGTGTTTTGCCTAGCGACAAATAGCGCCTTCATGAAAACGTTAAAACATTCATAAGAAAGTTCGCATATATCTTCTGTTCAACAAGTGAGCGTACAACACTATAAAGCTCTTTATACTGTCGTATATGCATATTTGGGGCCGTATGTACAACATATCTGGTCCAGATATGGCATGTCCGTAAGGGCAGGCAAAACTTCGTTCAGCGGCTGGTTGCTCCGGAGCCTTCTCAAAGCACAGCATCTTGAGCTAGTCTCTGTATCTTTCCACTTGTTTCCAAGTCTCTGACCTTATGATCTTGCACAGGCGTTTGGAATGGCGGCAGGCGGAGGGCAGTCCCCGAAGAGTGTCAACACTTTTGTGGTAGGTATACAGCGCGGACGGCATAGGCGTACATTCTTGCACGACAGCATCAAATGACCTTTAAGTTTACAAGAGATAAGAGTGGACTGGAAATTGTTTGGGGAACAGAGAAAAGGGCCCGTTGTACAAAGAATAAATTCCATCAAAAAGTTTAGTTGAAATAGTAATTGGTTCATGAGAAAATAGAAGCGCCGAAGGACAGGGACACAGTGAAGAAGGTAACAACACGAATCTCACTCGCAACTGAAAGTTTATTAGAAAACACACTGACTTAAGGAGTATTGTCCCGAGATTTATTTATAGCCTTTTTTTCATAGATTGCGCTGAGTTTTTTTTTCGTAACAACCAAGTTGCTCCCAGCTGCGCATGCAACTCGGGCTCTCGGCGTTGGCTCGGGCCACGTGCTGTTTGTGCCGACCTTGGTGAGCTATAGACACTTTACACGCGCCAAACTACAGCCGCCATTGCTGACCTTTTCTTGTTTTTCCCTCACGCCAAGCCGCAAAAGCTGGTGTTGACAAGCCTCCAGAAAGGCCAATGCTGTGGAGAAGCACATAGTAGAACCTAAAATAGCAATAACCTGCCCAGCTGGGGTAATGAATAAGTGAAGTAAATGTAATAAAAGGAAGCAAAAACTGAATGCCCGTTATGGTAGCGCCCATGCACAGTTGTTGCAAAGCGTCTATACTCCGTTTCATATTTAAAATAGAAAGCTGTCAAAGCTGCTGGCGCGAGCATGGGACTTGATTTTGTTGATCACTTGCACGCGTTCTCGAGCAAACTGAACCATAGATGAAGCCACGCGCTCGCGCCAGTAGCTTTGACAGCGTTGTATATAAAGCACGACACGGATTATAGACCTTTCCAAAAAAGGCTCTCTGACCGGCTCCATCTTCAGTGTTCGTGCGCATGGCGCGTGATTTGCTAGCTTTTCGATCCGACGACCGTGAGCGGGGTGGGCTGAGGAGATTGCACGCTGGGCTGGGAACTTGTAAATATTTGAATGGTATATTGGTTTTGTTCGCCAACCGTCCACCGCTACTGGAAATTCTTTGACTGGCTTTGACTTCTTCCAAATGGCTCCGAATTAGGAACCACGTTCGAACCATCCAAACGTGTTTTATAAACACCCTATTTGCTGGTGGTGTTATGCGTTGGTATTGCACTCGGGTTTTAAGCCTTTGCAACTGGGTCATTTGGTCTAGATGGGGTCACTCACGCAATTGACGCCTTGTCATCATGTATGAGCTTCGGCGGCGTTCATCCCTCGTTTGTCCCATGAAGTTTGGTGCCGACGAATAAGCTGCGGCGTCTTGTGATAAATTTGTTCAGACCGAATGTCATGGTCAGGTAGAAAAGAGCCTCTGAACGAGGTGTCATTTTCAGCGGCTACGCGTATGGCGGGTGATTTGCTCGCTTTCAAAGCTAAGAACAAGAGTGTTTTTGCCTCTAAAGATAGCATCCTGGGCTGTAACTTGGCAAACATTGAATGGGTGTATAAGTGGTATAGCATCTGTCAGCACCTGCTCACCGCAATTCTTTTTTCTTTCAAACATCTTTTTTTAGTGTACAACATGGGAAACGGGCGAGCCAGCCTTGTCGCGGCAATCGCACATTGTTCGCCGCCACCTGGCGGTAGCCGGCGCAGAATCACTGGGAAACAATGGCGAGGAACAGCACAGCGGATAGTGTCTACGTCTGTCGAGATTACGACGGGCTTTAATGTGGCTACGAATCCGAAAAGTTTCATCTGTGATGCCAATATGACGAAGGCAAAACTCCACAAATGTGGCCACGTGCACGACGCGAAGCAGTTCTCTTTCGACGGATGAGTGCAGGTCACGGCACGCTGTACTCCGCAAACGAAACTGAGCGCGCTCGCAAAAAATTCGAGCTTCGCGTACGTACGTACACATCGCGACACTGTTAGCGCGAACACGACGTGAGGCGCATTTTCGCATTTTACTTCTAAATAGTATTAGCTAACACGAAATTTTATCGCTTACATTATAGAACTAACTGAGCTCTTTCCGTAGCAATAATAACTTGGATGACATCCCTTGGTTTCAAAGAGAAAAATTGGAAAAACCGGCGATCGCTTGTTCGCGCTAACAGTGTCGCGCTCTGTACATAATAGAGTTTTCTTAGCTGGCGGTGAGGGGACTGCGCTAAGGATGTACGTTTATCGCTTTCTGAATGAGCTTTACAACAACCGGGCGATTGTTTTAGCGCCGTTCCGCGATTCCCAGCACTAATCTCTTCCTGTAGGCTGATGGAAAGATCCAAAGAGGGGGGGGGGGGGGCTAGCTTGGGCGGGCGACCTTGTTCCGTTTTTCATGCTGGTGAACAGCCTATGTCCACTTAATGTAAAAACTTCCAAAATTGATTACAGTTGTCTTTCAATTGCGACAGCAGTTCGCGCCTAAATCAAGGCTCTACGGTAAACCTGCGCGTGCTCACTGAAGGAGTAGTTCAAAGCAGCTTGCGCGAGCTTTTATGTTCCGCTTCGCTCGCACTTATTGTGAAACTAAATACTTTAGTGGCAAAGTATTTAGTAAAACAAAGCTAACGTTCTGCAAATGTGCAATGCCCTCAGTGTTTTTGTGAGCACACGCTTGTTTATTTTTATTGTTTTGTTTATAGTCCCACTGCGATTACGCTCGCGCTCTTTTGTGTGCGACGTTCTTCAAAGACCATGGTAACCTAAGAGCAAGCTATTTCGCGGATTAAACAAAAACCTATGCTACTGGCCACGTGTGGCGAAATCAACACATACTATTCAAAGCTTAACATGTGGTTGCTTGCGTAGGTTAACATTGTTGTTTGCCAAGGACAACTGAGATTGTATGAAATCACGTGTAAAAACCTCGCTATCAGCACGCGACCCTGGCATGCAGCGAATACTCATAATAGGTGCCGAGATGATTGGTAGATATGAGCAGGTTAAGTTTTGCTAACGACCCTGAGATAGAATATTTCCTTCTTTCTGTTGTAAGTCATCAGGACACAGCTTACACTAAATCCAAAGGTAATGAGGTACTATGAACATTCAAACATTAAGAGCTCAGCAGTATTTGTACAAGCTTTAGCCTTCGATGCACCCTTAACTTTGTATACGCCCAAGGCTAGTGAAAACATTAGAACTTTTTGAGTTTTAATCAGCGTGCAATGGGCGTACTTACACGATGGTTTATACAACATCACACTGCACCCTTTGCATATTTTCGAATTTTCCACACCACTGTTTGCCCGCACAAATCACCATATTAAGACTGATAAACTGCTTAAACTCTTTGCAAAAACTATCCCCGCACCAAGAATCTTCCACTAGCCAGTCATTTCATTTATCACTAAACTCGTATTAAATTATTACTGATACTTTGAAGCTGTGAGTGAATATTTAAACTTGGCATTAATTTTGTAATGCATACAGCGTAAGACTCCCGTACCAGTCCTAATTTTAGATTACCAAACTCAAGATATACACCTGAGTGTAATTTTTGTGCTTTCCAGTCTTATGGCTTTGGACAAAGGAAAACCCAGTAGCCTAACTGAAACACCTGACAAAATTGTGTTTTTTTGTTTTATTTATAAAAGTATATTAATTCCTCAAGATAGGAATTTGGAAACCGACGTCGCTAATGTCATCACTTTTTTCTGGAAATTCATAAAGAGCCAAACGCCTGCACAATAAAAGTCCCGGCCCGTCATATAAATCCGATCACATTGAAATATGGGGAATTAGCTTCCGAACTTCCCGCTGTGCTTAAAGGAACATTGATTTTTATATTTTTCAACGCGTAGGTTGTTTTCTTGTCACGTGTCTTGCTATTAGCTCTGGACGATCAGCGCGTTCTGTTCTGACCACATTTGCTGAATATGTGAGCTCATATTGTAGGCACCTGACCCCCTTGCACCGGAGCTGGTGCATCCGTGCGCGTTACACACAAATATTCCGCAGGGAAAAACAAGCAAAGAAGAAGGGTTGTCGATTTCAGAATATAAAAATCAGAGTGTCGAACCGGAACCGAACCGAACCGAAAACCGGAACAGAACCGGTATTTTTAGCCGAACCGGAACTGAACCGAGCCGAAATCTTCGCCGCCATCTTGGAACTGAACCGGAACTGAACCGGAAAAAATATAACGGTAACCGGTTCAAAACGGTTCACGGTAATATTTTTATCACAAAATGAGTATTTCCAGAAGTAAAAATTGACAGCTGTATTTCTATGTAGTGATCAAATTGTCATATACTGAATTGCAATGTATGAAAAATTGTGGGTTTTTGTGTCGCTTTTGCATTGGCACTATGATTAATCATGCGTCACGTGACGTCATAGTGTCAAGATATGCTATCAAATAATGCCACGTCAAGTGGCCTTGTGACGGAGTCGCGTGACTCACCGCGTCAAGTCGGCTTGAATTGAGTACGTCATTATAGTCCGTTGCAACTAAAGAAGGTAGGGCGAGGGAAAGGAACGCCGGGGAGGAGGAAGCAGACGGAACGCTGGAGAGAGGAAGAGGTTTCCCCCTCTCTTCTCCAGCGTTCCGTCTGCTTCCTCCCGGCCTTCTTTCCCTTGCCCTACTTTCTGAGTTGCAACGGAATATATATGTATTAGTGTTATTGACATCGTGACATCACATGCCATCACGTCACGACTTCTCACGGCGATTCACGGGACATCGTGACGTACTCGATTGTCATAAGCCCGAGTCGAGTGCTCGGCTTCTTGGCAATTAGCATCGCCAAACATTCATGTTGGCTTTTGTTCATTCAAAGATGAGAATAGCCGAACTCTAACACTGGCGGTATACAATTAGCATCAGATAACATCGCCGCTTGTTCTAATAGCGAGTTGAGGAGGGAAAAGCATTTTCTTTCCTTTATTTTTTCTACGTCTGTCATTGAGTGGAGAAAAAAAACTGTTTTTTTGAAAGCTATCAACGTCAGGGATTATCTCTTAGTGGTATTTACTGAAATTACAAAAATTGTTGCATGAACTATTTTACATGTACACATCATTGAGGCAGCCAAACATGTTTTCGTTGTTGCTGAACTGTCTCATGAAAGTTGTCCCCGAAAATAGAAGGATTGAAAGGACTAAATGTGGCTTATTAATCTGACGATAAAGAAAACTACAAGTGTGTACGGCAGGGATACCTAAAAAGAAAAATTCTAGTGGTTTTAGAAGCAGCCACTCAAATTCTCACAGTTTTTTTTTTAATTTTCACTGTTTTTTTGGTGAAAAATAAAAGAAATGGAGGATTACTGTTAACGAAGGACACAAATATAACTGTCGAATCGGCACCCCTGGCAAAACGGACGAGGGAGTCCCTCAGAAATGAAAAGTATTCTTTGGAATTAAGAGCATCGTAAAATGAAAGGGGGGGGGAGTTAAAACATACTGCGTTGTAAAGGTGTAAAGGTTCCTCTGCTCCGCATCTTGGGCGCAGACAAGACAGCGTGATCCCGCAAAGCTACTTCGTTTGCAAAATCACTCCTGCCAGAAAGCGGGTTTTTATGATGCAAGACACTCGCGTCGTTCCTCACGACGCTGCACCAAGAAATAATAATGTTTGTTTTGTGAATATATGAGTTGCACTGAGCGCGAACCTTCTGCAGCGTGCATTGTACACCACGGGATTTGATTTTCTCAGCTAAAAGAAATTTCTAACCCCCAGGACATAGTGCGATGATGTCGCGTACAAACCATGTTAAACAGTTAAGTTTTCTGGTTAAATGGGATGTTCTCAACATAATACTCGGTTTCACTTTAAGTGTGAGCGTAGCAGTAGCTAAAAGAGCACGCTCAGGGCTTTCAGCGTTATTACCAAGCACGCGCGCTCCTGCAGTGCAAGCACTGGTCAGGACACCATACGCGCGCTTGTAGCATCGGCTGCGTCTGGAATTGAAGGGGCCCTGCAAAGCGTTTCTGGACATTTTTTAATTTGCATCACGTTCGCTCTAACTTGTGTGTCTGACTCTAGCAACACATTAAACATAAAATAAAGAAAAAAATCCGACGTATTTTGAACATAATTATTGAAATAGGTTCAGAATATTCAGCACAATTTCTTTTGTTGATGAGGTCCTTGGTCTGAACCAATAGAGAACAGAAACAAAAGCGTGCAGCAAACATGCGCGATCTTCCTAAGTGTTGGAAATTAACATCCAGTTATGAACATATGAACGCCCCACCAATTTACGGGTGTTCCAAGCAAAGTTTTGAGAGTCACGTGCTTGAAGGGATCAGAACACTTGCGGCTATTCAGCCATAAAGCCCCTCTATCCTGGGAAAAGTGGCGCCATACATTGTTGTGGAAATGCTCGAGACACGTGCCGCGCACCACTTCCGGGAAGAGCATGTCGTCCTAAATCTAGCTCAGTGCTGCGCTATTCCGCCATCATCTTCCCCAGGGATGCACGTAGCACGTGCCTCGTGCATCGACGCATCTTTGCGACTTTAAAACGGAAGGCTTTATTCAGCCAGTCCTTCCTCTATAATTTTATGTCGCTATTATATGACGCTCTAGACCAATGCCCTCGCTGAACGCTCGTGTATGACACTGATAGGCACGCTTTTCGAAGCAGCATTTGGTTTTCTTCGTCCCTTTGCAATGCCCCTTTAAGCTTAAACAAAGTGTAGCAAAAGAGATGTCCAAATTGTAAAGTTGTGCAATATATACACGTTTGTAAGTCCGGTCTCAGGGCGCCGCCATCTTCCCCGGTGGGGTGCGCTCTTGGGCGCGGCCACAATTCGATTACGACGCCTTAGCAAGGCTTCGTAATCGGATTATGACTCGTCCAAGCGCACCCCAGCACAAGATGGCAGCGCCCTGAAGCCGACTTCCAAATGTGTATATAGTAGTATCGCGATGATATGCGGCAGCCTAATAAAATGTTAGAGCGCGGATGGATGATAAAGCACAGTGTTGTAAAATGAGGCCGCAATACAAGTGCACGTAAAACCAAATATAACTTTAGCCTCCCGAGACAGTATTCTGCGAAGTTTCGAGCTCGTGCAATTCGATATCTAAATGTGATTTAAATTGGAAATATATTGTCTGTTCTCAGCGGTATTTATGCGTAATTAGGAGCATTATTGCACGCATCTCTATTAGAGAAATACGGACGATAACCAACCAAGTCCTGAACAGTTAGGAGTTTGACGTTTTAAAGTCGGTTCGGTATTGTCATCAGAGGCGACTATTTGCACGTGGAGAGCTGCAGCTTCTTTTCCATCCACGGTGGGTCGTTTGCTTCCTTCACTTTTAATACGAAAGCATTAACTGTCCCATGGAGCGAACCAACATCATCAGCTTTGAAGCCGCGCCAAACGGCGCCTCCCACCGTCCCAATGTCACGTGTAGCAGGAATCTGATGGATAGGTTCCCATTGGCCAGCGACGAACAAAGGGAGCAGAAGAAGGATATTCATGATTTCGCCTTCACAACTTATAAGAAGCGCTTAGGTGTCCTCGGATTTTTTTGTTCTTCAAGTGCCCTAGCCCGTTGACATACTCCGATGGTTAAGTGGCTGTCGACTTATTGAGCCCGACCTATTGAAACGTCTGGCTCCTAAATCTTCATGACTTGGTTGGTGAAGGTATGTATTTCTCAAATTTATGACCCAGCCAGACGGAGTTCTGTCAAACGTGTTTACGTTTAAAACCTGCCTTTCAATACGTTTATTTTTGCAGTAAGGCGTCCTGTATGGAATTATTTAGAAGAATACCATTTGTTATCTCTCTTTCTGCACATTTCGTGTATTTGCCTTCAGATCTGTAATGTGAGCACACCGTCCTTTTCGGCGTAGCCACGACCCGGTGTTTCACACTGCCAAACTGCGAACAGAAAAGCGTGTTCCGCAGACTCAACAGATGGCGTATTCTCGAGTATCATACTTCCATGTCAGTCTCAAGCGGCTATGTGAACTTCATACAGTCAAAATTATTAATGACAATAAAACATAATTTATTGCTGCCTGAAGACTCGACAACATAAATGAAGGGCCGATCACCCTAAAGATATACATCATAAGTAAATGCACCCGGAAGTATCTGATATATACTCTGCAAATTTTTTTCCGTCTTTTTTATCCTCGATAGAAGTGATTTGGGAGAACCTTGAACAAAAGTTTTATTATGAAGCTGATATAAATAACATATGTCTTCCTGACGCATATTGAACTTCTCAAACATATAGAAGTCTGTTTCTCCTTTTATGTGATGAACAAAAATTTTATGTGTCTATGGGCTGGACGAAAACAAAGTACAGAGTGGCGCGTGGCAGAACTATGATGATTGCGCACGCAGACCGTCAAAAAGTGACCAATTAAGTACCTGTAATGTCGAGCAGAGTATGAAATACTACTTTGTTCTATTTAACAAAAAATATGAAAAATAGCAAGGATCATGTTTATTGGTGAATTGAATTGACCGATATCTTGACAAGAATAAACCTCAAACCAAGCTATGTCAAAATTGTTCTTTTCGGTACGCGCTATTTTAGTCTAGATCCGATCTGAGTACAAAGGTCCCTCTTTTTGCATGATTATCCGCATGCATAACGGTCCCGAGTGTAAAGAATATTGGTCAGGAAAGTAAGCGTTGTTATTGCGGCTCAGTGTTTCTATAAAAGGTAGACTAAAATGCCAAAACAGTTTTAGGACAGACCCTGTCCTAAAACTGTTTTGGCATTTTGATAATATTATTGCTTTTAGCTCAGTTGAGTCGTTATCATATATATTGTAAAACGTATTTTGTAAACTAGATTTCAGGGTGTATATGGCGAGAACGTGCTCATTTCATGATTTTATGCACCGTAATTAATTACTAACTTCAAGAAGCACACCAGGAGTCTACTTTTAATACTGCCGCGCAAAGTTTTAGCATTAACGGGTATTTTACGCGATCTCAAAACTGATAACCTTTTGCTTCAGGTAAAATATATGCGACTGAGGTAAAAAAAATAGATGCTGACTCATATATGTTAATCTAGCTTTCTTTTACTGTTTCATTCGAATTAAATAAAGCAATTATTTTTCTACCTGAAAATAAAAGTGGATTCTACGAATGATAAAAAGCTAGATACTCGTTTCACTGTTGAAATAGTGCCTATTACCAAAGAAACGCGGAAAATATATTCTCAGTTGTGCGGTTCAAACCGGTTCGAACCGTTATCTTTTGCTCCCCGGAACTGAACCGGAGCTGAACCGGAGCTGAACCGAAATCCGTGAACCTGAACCGGAACCGAACCGATAAAAATTTCGGTTCGACACCCTGATAAAATATACCACACCGTATCGAAGCGCCGTCGCACACGATATCCTGCATTGATGGCCATGTTTGGAAGGCGATGCCATCGGCATTGGTGGTTCTGAATCACTCTAACCAAGGGTGGGGTTGCACCTTAAGTGCGGGTTTTCAGCCAAAGTCGCTGACTAATGCGGCGGACGATTAGCAAAGAAAATATAAAGTTTTTGTACAAAAAGTTCAGAAACAGCAAAAAAAAAAAATAAGACCGGCCGTCATTCCTTATTTTCGTGCTATCTACCACAACTTGAAAAAGTGTCGCGAGGCATTACAACCTTCCGGTTTTCCCTGGCTCCCAAAAAGCTTTCGGCAATATGCAAAGTAATCAATGCTTCATAAAAGAATAGTGACGAGTGCAAAAAAAAAAGGCGTTTCTGGGAATGTACAGCTTCTGACACCTACGACATTCCGCTATCCTGCGGGCGTAACTACGTAGGGCAAACAAGCCGCTGCGTAAATGGCCGTGCGAGAAAACACAAAGCATCTATTAACCACGCCTTCTGGGAATCTGGCAGCGCATTGCGATCGATATCAGTGCACCCACTTGTTGTCGAACACAACTATCCTGGGAGGGCACAGCGGAAAAAAGTCCAGGGAAATTCACGAAGTGCATGTCATCAAAACAAGGGGAGCCAATAAATGTACCAGTGAGCTGTCTTTGGCCCTTTTCGCTAATGAAATGCTATTTCTAGAGAGAGAGAGAGAGAGAGAGAGTGGGGTGGCTGGAAGTGACGTGGTTTTGTTAAGGTAGTTAGGTCAGTTTGTTTTCTAATTAACTTTCAGTTTCTATACTTTGTCTCACCCTACGAGGGACTAAAGGCAAAAGCTATGGATCACCAGATACAACCACGAGCGACTTAGGAATTGCCTGGTATTTGGCTTCCATGCACGTGTCGGTTCCCGCGTCCAATGGGGATGGGCGGACAGTGGTTCGAATTGCATAGCACTGAGTGACTCACTAATTTTACATCGCAAAGAAAGACACAACATACACTCTATTTGCAGTGGCGAAGTTACAGAAATGGTGCAGCACTTTTCTATTCGAAGCATTATTCGTCCACCGCTAATCAATGTTAAGCATGTCATAGTTTAACGAGTAACGTGATTGTACCTGGTAGGCTATGGCATTGACCTTTAGTCTATCGTACGTTGAGAGAGTATAGTGCACTCCGTGTTGTCGTTACCTTCACTTTCTCCTTGTCCTTCTGCGCTTAAATTCAGTCGTGCTGAAATTAGCCCTGTAAGGGTTCGTAGAACGTCTACACATTATTAAGAATTTATCCTGATGGCGAATCTTCTTGAATTAATATACATATTTTGAAAAATATAGCTTTTTTTGAAGCTTCTATTAACAAAATGTTCGCTATATTAAGTGGAACCTGTTCCAAAAACGAGAAGATATATTAAAAAAGAATGCTATGTGAAACTAGAAACGTTTTGCCTGCAATCACCTATACCTAGTGGAAACTGTTTGCTGCAAAAAGACAAGTTAAGTTGTTTTTCGAAAGCTACTATCAGAGACAATCTGGGTCAAAAACAAAAATATGATGCGGCAGTAAACTTCCAGTCAGGTGGTGTTCTGAAAGAGCTACACGACTTTTTTATTGCATGCTTTGTAGGATTATATTTCAAATAGCATTGTTTTCAGGCACATCCTAAATTGTGCCGTATGGTTACCAGGCGAAGGTTAAAAAATGTTTATCTACGGCACGCTTTCACTTCTGGCTAGTGTAATTACACTGAACCTCGAAAGCACTGCTACCCGCCAAATGTTTGTTTTCTCACACAGTAACTGAAAACACGAATCATACAAAAAAAAACTCCAATTATACTTTTACTTCCCGCCGTAGCAGATGCCCACTGTACAGAGTGACCACTATTCATTCTTACTTTTTACGGTACCCGTTATTTTCTAGTTCAAATGAAGTGCATACACCCACTATCATTCTCTCATCATAGTGTGCCTGTTGAAACTCAGACTTTTCGGGACATTATGAACACAGTAAAAGCGCACACGTTGCCTAAACCTTTGCTTCTTGGCTTCTATATATAATTGTTTTGATGGGAAATAATTACCTGCTTCATGGAGCGATGCCGGCGTTGTGACGTCGTCTATAGCAGCGAAAAACCGCACCGAAATTCTCATTGGCTGAGCGAAACGGCAACAAAATTCCCATTGGCTGCGACGCGTCATGTGGCTCCATTACAACGGCATCATCGCTGCTAAGCAGCCAGCCAAACTGCTGGCGACGGAGCGGGAGGGTGGGACGCGGGTATGCGCTGGCCTGACGTTAGGCCTAACGTTAAGCCTATTGTAACGCTTTGAGGTCTAAAATCGCCAACCTGTACGCGCAGCTGTTTGACGTGAGGGGGTGACGCGGGTATGTGCTGGCCTGACGTTAGAGGCCTAACGTTACGCTTTGAGGACTAACTTTTCAACCAGTACCCGCAACTAGGGTAAACCGCCGGACTCCCTGCCGGCGCTGCATGCGGCCGCTTCTGCTCCTCTAGGCGCCGACGAAGATGGCGGCGCCTGAAGCATCTCTATCGGCGGCGGCCGCAATCTCCGCAGAAGGGAAATGTGGCCGTCCACGCCAGTACACCGCAGACGAACTAAGGGAGCGGAAGAACGAGATTAATGCTTTCGCATTCATAACTCATAAGAAGTGCTTAGGTGTCCTCGGAATTTATTTTCGTCCTATGTCTGCTATGTCTTTCAGTGCATAAACTCCGTTCTTTTTTTTTCCCCCGATAGTTTGAATTTTTTTGCTTTGTACTTGATTAAACCGACTCATGTTGTTGATAACATAAAGGATCATCGGCTAGCACATGATTTTTAAACTCTATTCGTGCTTCAGGCAAGCCGGCGCTCGAGAAACCAACTCGTCGGAGGGCGAAAGTGTACCGGCCGACGCCGCGGCGAGTAAAGTTCTGTGGCCACTTTATCCGCCGACCCAACCTAAGTGGTAATTGGGAACATGTTTAGAACCATAAACCCGATCATACAATGTCTTTTTTCCTCAATAAGGAAAAATGCAAAGTAAACTTGTTTTTAAGGTTCCAAACGCTTCCCAAATGGACCTTTTCCGAGAAGCGTTCTGCGCACGTGCGAGCGCCCGATGCCAAGCGGCGGAAGTCGGCACGAAAAATCGAGGAAATTCGGAAGGAAGCTGTGGATCAGCGAGTAGAACACGTAATTGCAGTATATGTATAATTGTGTTACACAAAAAAAGAACGTGGACGGAAAGAAAGACACGACGTTTGGGTGGACGCCACGGATGCCCCTCTTTAAAGTTGCGTTGGGCAGGCGCCGCAGCTCAGAGAGCGAAGAAACTTGTAGCGTAGCTCCCGTTATCGATTGGTAGTGCAGGTAGGTCACTTTTTCGATTTTAAGTTAGTGCAGCCACCGCCTGGTGCCGTCGGTATGTGGAATAGGTCCATTAGACTCCCTGACTTCAGTCGCCGATTGAGCGTCGTGCATTCTTACGTACTGTATCAACGCCACAAAAGACGCTAACAAATATTCGCGTGCATTTGAATCGGGGAAAAAACGCAAGGTATCACAGGCAGGGCCACAGGCAGCGCATTGACGTTGGTCTTTGTAGTTTTTGAACACGCTGGCTTATGTTATGACGTGTGCAAGAAGAGCCTTATATATGCAGTGAAACATCTGCTCACAGCGCGTCCACGGTACCTTCAATAACAAATGAGTGCCTCGTGAGCAAGTGCAGTGAAAGTAGGACGGAAGGCTGCCAGCACATGCTCGAATGGGAGCTTCGACTGCAGTCTTTGTAGTTTCACTAAACATTGAGATCACAACGAATACGGCTCCTTCATATCGTACTCTGTCAGGACAACAACAATAACGCGGATATTCCCCAACACGCGGCACTGACTTGACGTCGCTGCGGTGGCGCTGCTATCGGCAGGGCGCATGTGCACACACGCTCCGTTTGAAGCGAATCTGGTTTCTGCGCATGCGCAGTGCCCACACCTCGTGTAGGAACTGTGGGTTTGGCCACATCTCGAGCGAGTTCGTTTGCAAACAGCGCGTTGGACTACATCTGAACCTGTGAACGTGGTATTAGGCAAATGCATTCCGCGAGGACATCCACTTGTAAGATACTGCCGCGCGCGGAACTAGCCAAGTAGGCAGCGCGCCCGTGGTAGAATGGTTATCGTGCTTGGCTCCCACGGAGAGGGCCGAGGTTCGATGCCTAGGAGTGGCCGCCCTTTTTTGTTACTTCTGCAAAATTTCTGCGTTTTGGTCTATTCGAGAGTTCTGTTGTTTATTCGGGGTCCGAATATTCTGAGCGCGTAATATTCTACGCCGATTGTTCCAGACGGACGCGCGCGTAAATAAAATGCTCCGCGGTGCGAACTGGACTTCCACTTTCGCCTGCGCTCGATCCTGCTTTTACGCCACCATCGACGCCTGCGACGCTAGCCTGTTTTTATTTTGTCTTGGGCACAAGATTTTCTTATTAAATGTTTAGTTTCTTTTGGCCATTTGCCGCCTCATCAAATGTTATTAGTGACACTTTGATGGAGGTACGTGGTATCGCATTTATGCCCGTGAAGCGTACACGTCAGAAGACACAGCCGCCAAGTGAGGTGCTCAGTTTCAGAAGGCTACCCTTCTCAGAAGATGCCGAAGCCCGAGCAAACCAAGGTACCAAAGATCAACCTTCGGAATTCGGTACCCTGCCTTGTAAGCCGAAGAAGACCGCGACGATGACTACCATTACCGTCGTCGTCCTGTCCGTCACTTTCCGCACTCCGCCGCCCTTTCACGGTGAAGCGACCAAGGATTTAGAAGATTGACCGCAACAGTATGAACGCATAGCGAGCCAAAACAAATGGACGGCTGGGCCACTCCTCAGAACCCGTACTTCTCGCTTGAAGGCATTGCATGGGACTGGTTGGAGAACCACGAAGCTTCCTCTACTTCGTGTGAGTCCTGCGCAGCCGAATTGAAGCAGACATTCATCAACCATCTCCGTCGGCAGCAAGCAGAGGATGTTGTTCGACAAAGGACGCAAGGCCCCAACGAAAGCGTGACAAGCTTTGTTGAAGATGTCCACCTACTAAGTGCCGGAGCCGATCCGGAGGCCGCCGAGGAGAAGAACCTTCGCGCCGTCATGTGTGGCGTGAACAGTGCGATTTTCAATGGTTTAGTCCGCAATCCCCCGACTACTTTCGATGGTATTGTAAGCGAAGTCACCAATTTCGAGCTCGCACTGACAGCCCTAGCAAGCCACTACCACCGACTCGCCGATGCTCAGGCTGCTCCAACCGTCGCAGTTCTCCGACTGGACCTGAAAATTGCCGGTGTCGTCAGCCTTTGGGAGATCGTCCCGGAAATCGTCATTAAAGAGCTCCGAAAGATCCTACTCGCTACTGATCATTCGTCCTCGCTCTCATTCTCCGAGGCCGTCCAAGAGGAGGTTCACCTAGCCTTCCAGTCTGAGGCTCTCGTCACCATAGCAGCACAGGAGGAGCCCGCTTTAAGCTACGCCGAAATTGTCTGAAGGTCACCACCAGCCCTGCGTTCGTGCATGGCGGCCCCCCGACGTGAACCTCCAGCGCCGCAATATCCCCGGCGCAGGAAAGATCGGGCGCACGTCCTCCCAAAACAAGATGTGCCGAGGAAGACCGATGTGTAGAGGATGGCCGATCGACGCCTATTGTGCTTGCACTGCGGGGAAGCCCACAGTACGTACCGCCGTTTCCCCTAGCGGCGAATAGGGCTGCTCGGCTTCCTCCCGAACGACCCACGTCCACGCTGCGGTGAACGACCGCGGAGGATCGAAGAGTACCTCCGACGACCTCCGTCTTCACCGCCTGCACCTTGCCGTGGGTCCGAGTCGCCGTCACCACGACATTCAGCATGGCCGATGCACCGAAACTGTCATGAGAGCCTGTCGCCTTTGTCGTATTGAGAAAACTAAGCGCGGCAACCCCTGGAGGTGGAGCTGTCGTAGACCAATGGCCTAAAGAGCCTCCGAAAACGCCAGAGACCTCCCACTCGATCGACGCCTTGAATCGGAGAGACTCTTTCGCAACGGTGCCCAGCAGCCTCACCGTAACCATTGACGGTCACGACGCGTCGGTGCTTGTGGGCAACGGAGCAGACTACTCAGTCTTGGGTGGAAGGCTCTCTTCGTGTTCGGAAATTGACGACGCCTTGAGATGGCCCGCAAATACTAACCAACGAAGGCCACCAAAGAACGCCGACTGGAATGTGCACTGCACGAATTGAGATCCATGATGAGACCTACCCCGTGAAATTCGTTATCCTGCAAGACTGAGCGAGGGACATAATCCTCGGAATGGACTTTCCATGCGAGTACAGCGCGTAATTGATCTCGGAGCAAACCGGCTGACGCTACGAAAATCGGCCCCAACGCCGGAGGAACCCAAAGCGACATTATCCGCTGTCCGAGTTCTCTCATGCCACGCGAACTTACCGCCGCGGTGAAGTGTTTCTGTACCCGTCGGGACCGATGAAGCTTCCTGCGGCGATGCTCTGCTCGAGAGTAGCGCCCAGTTGCTCCTCAAAAGTGGAAACGATGTCGTAAGATGAGTATACAGAGCTTTAAGAGGGGCGTGCCATGGTCCTGGTTACAAATTGCCGCCGAGAGCCGCAACACCTTACGAAAGGTATCGCCGTGGGCCATTTCAAAGAACTCCAAAACTCAGCCGCAATCGCTGCAAGTTCGAAAGAGCCGACTTCATTGCACCACAAAAGAACGCTGCGCTCGAACCTTGACATCGACCAGAATCTTCCAGCTACTGATCGAGGACGTCTAATTGACCTTCTGAGCGAGTTTGATGAGTGATTTGCCGCAACGCCAAGAGTGCAACAAACAACGGGCGCGAAGCACCGCATCGTAACTGACGACGAAGCGCGCTCCGTCCACCAGTCGCCGTCCGAGTCTACTTGAAGGAAAGAGAGGTGATTCAAGATGATGTCGAGGAAATGCTTGACGTCAACATCATTCAACCTTCAAGAAGTCCGTAAGTGACACCCGTCGTCCTTGTAAAGAAGAAGGACGGAACCTGGAGGTTCTGCGTCGACTATCGTCGAGTGAACGCTGCGACTATGTAGGACGTCGATCCACTCCCCCGCATCGACCATGCGTTTGACAGGGTGCGCCACTCCGGATTGTTTTCGTTCATGGACATGTAGAGTGGATATTGGCAGATTGAAGGCGACAAACGCGACCGACAAAACTGCCTTCGTCACGCCGGATGGACTGTACTTCCAGCATGTCATGAACACCGTGCTAGCGGCTCTGAAATGGCAGAGCTGCCTCGTCTACCTCGACGATGTCATAGTATTTTCAACGAGAATTTTGACGCTTCTAGGAGGTGTTGGCCAAAGGGGAACGCAAGGGAGGGGGATTAGTGGTATTAGTGAAGGGTGGGCCAAAGGGGAACGCAAGGGGGGGGGGGGGATTGGGCGTATTAGTGAAGGGTCAGGAATGGGAAAGGGAACGAGAGGGCTTCAGGGAACACACCTTAGGCGACTTCAAGCTGTGCTTCACGCCATCAAGACTGCCGGCTGTCACTCAAGCCCACAAAATTTCGGTTCGTCAATGGCGAACTAAAGTTCCTCGGTCACGTCGTGAGCAACGAAGGTGTCGCCCTGACCCCGAGAGGATGCGCGCCGTAGCCGCATTTCCGCCGCCATCTGACAGGAAGTGCGTAAGAAGATTTATCGGGCTCTGTGCCTACCACAGGCGGTTTGTTCTAAACTTCGCAAAGCTGCTCGCACCACTGACGCACCTCACAAAGGGCGAAGCAATGTTTGAGTGGACAGACGAACACCAGCGGTCATGCGATGAGCTCAAGCGAAGACTCCATACACAGCCGATCCTTGGCCATTTTGACCAGTTCGCTGAAAGAAAGATTCATATGGACACCAGTAACAACAGACTCGGCACGGTACTGGTCCAGAGGCAGGAGGAAACAGAGCGATTGATGGCGCACACAAGTAGGGCGCTGTCTAAGGCGGAGAGGACCTATAGTCAACGACTGAAAAGGAGTGCCTGGCTGTCATCTAGGCAAAAAGTACGAGAGGGCACTTAAGACTGCTTAGGTTTAGGAAGGCGAAAGCATTATAGTCCCTCGGGAGAAATATTTTTGAGTAATGTTTCTACACGTATTAAAGTTTAGGATGACGTATCAGACGAGGTCAGGGACGACGTGAAAAACGGCGTCTAAGGCGACGCCGAGGGGGACCTCTTGGACGACCCCAAGAAGGACGTTTAGGACGACATCTTGGACAGCTTCTAGGACGACCCCTGGGACGACCTTAAGGACGGCGTCAATGTCGACGTCTAGGACGACTTCTAAGACGACGTCAAGAACGACCTCTAGGACGACTTCTAGGACGACATCTAAAACAACCTCAAGGAGGACGTCTACGACGACGTCGAGATCGACGCCTAGAGTACGACGTCTAGGACGACCTCAAGGACAACCTCAAGGACGACGCAAAGAGGACGACCTCTAGGACGACCTCAAGGACGACTTCAAGGACGGCGTCGTTCTTGAGCATACGATTGAGCGGCGCGTGCTTGATGACGTATTTTTATGGCCATCTTTCAAGCATAACGACGCCACTTTTTCGCGCAATGGGAGAAGTAAGGCTTTCGCCTTAATAACAGATTTGCGCCCATATTTGTACGGGAGTCCTTTCCGCGTGCTCACAGAAAACCACTCGCTCTGCTGTCTATCGAGTCTGAAGGACCCCTCCGGGCGCCTTGCTCAGTGTAGCCTACGACTGCCGGGGTTTACCATGACCGTGGTGTACAAGGTCGGCCTGCCAAGGGCCCCCATTGAAGCCGAACCCGCCTACAGCGACGATGTTGACGACCAGTGTTTTCTCGGCGCAATAAATGTCAGCGACATGGCAGCTCTTCAACAAGCTGATCCAGCACTGCGAGCATTCATCGAGCACCTAGAACAGAGGTCGCAAACACGCGGCCGGCAAGCATCCCGCCGCTGCGAGGCCCCATTCCCATGGCTCGAGGGCTACGAGTGTCAAAAATTATAGATTCACATAGTCGATTGATTTCCTCTCGAAAAATTAACTCTGCTCATATGACATGTTCACACATTTTGCACTTTTCTTTTTATTGAGTATTGAATAGTCTAAATATGTGCTTCTCTTTTCCACGTATATCAACCGAAACGGGAATGGCACTAATAGGCTACAAGCGCGAGCTCTTCACTCAAGGAGGCTCCTCGGCGGCACGAACCCTCGCTCAGCGGGAGAGCTTGAGCTTGTAGAAAGCAAAAATACCTTTAAAATACAAGTATTTTCTAATGATGTTGCTATATAAATCGGCAAGAAAGCAAAATCTGGCGTATGAAAAGATACTTTCTCATGTCCTTTGAGTATAGTGAATTGTGCGACAGGGCAAGGACGATGTGCTTGCCCTCGTTCTATTGAAAACTGCCAGTACGTTGTGTTTTACGTCTTAGAACATCTGATGCAGGCCTAAAGTAGTCGTATATGCAAGCAAAGGCTAAAGATGGAAATACTGTGAGTAAGCTTACAAAAAGCACAGACCACGACGTTCTCGCAAAGGAAACACTCACAAACACAGACACACTAAAAAATATACACTCACTCGGCGCTTTGGTGCGCTGTAACGTTAATCAGCATGAACTACCAACTCGCCCAGTCAGCAGACTTTTCACGAGGTTCCTTTTCTAGAAAATATGTGGGGTGTCGCTAGAAGAGTGGGCTGCTTTGAAACGAGAAACACCATTGCTGCTAGATTTTCTCTCCCCCAATATAGCCAAATATTGCCCCCTCCCCCCCCATTCGCCCTCTACGTTTCGGGGTTGGCTATCTGGACCTCACCCTTGACTGAGTTTGAGACCCCTGACCTTGAGGAACGAGAGACTGCAGTTCCCCGGGTCTTTTTTGAGCCCTGCCACCCTTCGCGATTCGACAAGGTGTGCTGTTCAAATAGAACCTCGGCGACAGCGACACAGCGTGGCTGTGTCGCTGTCGCCACGCTGGCTGTTTGCGTGGCGACAGCGACGCAAACGGCGTGGCTGTTTGTAGTTCCTAGCAGCCTTCGCAAAGAAATCTTCCAAGGATTCCATGACGACTGGACGGCTGGGAACCTTAGGCTATAGCAGGGCACTTGCCAGGATTCGTGAGAAGTATTATTGGCCTTGGCTTCCGAAGAGTGTGCATAACTTCACGAGGTCCTGCCACGAATGCCAACGACGAAATAAACCGCCGACGAAACCGGCAGGACTCTTGCACCCTATTGCACCGCCGACCACCCCGTTCCCGCAGATCTGAATGGATTTGCTCACCCAATCCCCGTCCTCAACGCAAGGCAACCGGTAGATAATTGTCGCAACCGATTACCTAACACAATACACCGAGACGAAAGCCTTACCATCGAAAACAGCCGTAGAAGTCGCCAAGTCTTTCGTTGAATGTATCATCCTCCGGCACAGCGCCCCCAAGGTCCTGATTACAGACCCAGGATCATTGTTCATCGCACAGCTGACGAAACAGATCCTCCGTCTCAGCCACACCAGTCACCTTCGAACGACGGCGGACCATCCCCAGACAAACGGGCTATCGGAACGGTTAAACAAGGCCATCACCGACAGGGTGTCAATGTACATTGACGTGGGACGAAGTTTTGCCGTATGTTACATGCGCCAACACAGCGGTTCATGGGACCACTGGAGTGACACCATTTCAGCTGGTTGACGGTCGAAACTTAACGACGATGCTCGACGCGATGCTGCCCCATGAGCCAGCTTACGACGGGAGCGACGACGCCTTTGTGGTTGCTAAACAGGCAGAAGTCCGCCAGATCGCCATGCTCAGGATTCAAGTTAAGCAACGTGTCGACGCTGGCCGCTACAACCTCCGTCGTCGGGACGTCTACTTCCAGCCCGGAGAAAGGGTGTGTGCGTGGACACTGATCCGTCGCCGTGGCCTGAGTGAGGAGCTGTTAAAGCGGTACTTTGGACTGTACCAGATACTCCGCCACCTAGGGGACTTCAAACACGAAGTGACGCGAGGCGGAACTTAGCTTTCTTTACGCCGCCGGCCACGTCCCGAGATGGTTCACGTCGTTCGTCTCAAGCCGTACGACTCACAATAGGACTGCAGACGGTTCGTGTTCTAGGTTACTCTTAAATGCACCGTTACTTTTGTTTTGCGTTGTTTTGTTTTGTTTTGAAACGGGGCTTTGCACTTTTTAAGGGGAGTAATGCCGCGCGCGCGTCGAGCCATGTAAGCAGTGCGCAAGCGTGGCCGATGCTCAGATATGTTGGCAATGGCGGTCTGGGATTGTCCCATCTGTGTATGCGACAAATAGGGTCTCGTTTTGTGTTTTTCCGTGACCAGCAAGATTCCTTTCTGCGCGCAGTCATGCAGGTGCGACTGCGAAATGCGTTGCGTGAGTATGTATTGTCGACCGGTGACGGTTACTGCGCCAGTATTCAAGGTTTTCTCCGTGAAGTGGTACTTTCTGTTCGCTTTCTAGCGGTACGCTTTTCTATGGAGTATCATTGTTCCGTGCCCCGAAAACGACTGTATAAAGACTTAGCAGACGTTTTGTTGCCCATCGCTCTTTACAGGTCATTGTACTGGTGGGGCCGAGGGAATAATGTACTTAAAATCGTGAAGAGTATGCCGGTCAAACCATTGACGAAAACTGTTTTCTTTAAACTGCACTGCGGCGCGCTCCCGGCTAAACCGTGGCTTGAAGCGAAAGGCGTTTTTGTACCGTGGTCTGTAAATTGTTCTTTCTGTTAGGTTCCCGAGTCTATAGAGCATGTGTTCATCGACTGTTGAGACGCTGTGTTCCTGTGGGATGTGCTTCAGCGCATGCTGAAGAAAGACATGCTTCTTGCTGCGGATGGGATTCGTTTCTTGCCACTAGAGAACGAAGGTGGCATTCCGTACGATATGTTTATGCTCCTCGGCCTCTACAGCCTGTGGAGGACAAGGACGGGTGTACATAACGCGGATGTAAATGTGCGCTCTGCGAGAGATTATTTCATTGAAAACGTTGTCTATATTCGAGAAGTATTCGACGCGCTGCCTGAACCGCCGAAACGGTTGCGAATACTTCATGATTTGATCTTTTTGAAACGCTTTTAACGTACTTCGCGGCAGCTGCGCTTGGCTGGCGGTTTTAACATGTTGTGGATGTGTCTATGTGTTTGCGTCCCTCGTATTGCTTATGTCAACGCATACAATAAAATTAAAAAAATCAAGCGTGGCTGAGTGTTTATCGTGCATGGCTCCCAAGCAAAGGGCGGATGTTCGATGCCTGGAAACGGACGCGCCTTTTTGTTATTCTTGTAAAATTCGCGTTTTTGTGTATTCGAAAATTCTCTTCCTCTTCCTCCTACGCGCCGAATCTTCTACGCCGATGGTTCCAGAAGCCCACGCGTGTACACGAGGAGCTCCGCGTGGCGAACCGGAATCACTCTTTTGCCTGCGCTCGATCCTGCTGTTACGCTGCCATCGACGCCTGCAACGATAGCTTGTTTCCATTTTTTCTTGGGCACAAATTGGCCCAAGAAACGTTTAGTTTATTTCCGTTATTTGCCGCCTCACTAATTCTCAATTGTCCACCTCGAGAGGTATTTGTGCAGAATGAAATTAAAGTCATTTATGACGTAACGAGTGAAGTATTAAAATATTTTTCCAAAGTAATTAGTAACGACGATCTATTACACTTGAGGCAGATGATTGTAATCAATAACATTTTCGAAGCAAGAAGGAGAAGTCTGAATTAAACTGTTTTGAGCCGAGCGCGTTGGTGAAGGCTGAAAACTTACGAAAGAATTACATATAGATGGACGGAACACTGACAACAGGTCTCTCGACTTTTAACCAATTCGTTTTATCTGTAATTCCTTCGTAAGATTTTAGTATATTCATTAACCTCGTTGAACTCAAAGTCATAATCAATCACCAAAATGCACATCACCTCGCAATATGACAAGATTATTACATTCTTCAAAGAACTCGTTCAAAGGTTTTACAATATATTGCTTATTTCTTTTTACTTCAAGGTAGAAGACATGTACTAATCGCCGACCTCAATAAGTTTTCTTCTCCTGGCCATGGGGGTACCGTACACCTTTCTACTTTAGGAAAACTCGGTGGACGCTTTCCATAGCTATAGAAGTGAACTCACAGCGGTTGCGGTTCACCGATCAGTCTAGTAGTTTGGTAGACGAAAATTTGTTAAATTTCTGTGTTGCTTTTGCCGAGTTCGTGTGAAGATTAGCAGGTGGGAGCACGTTCTAGCTCCTCAATTATAAGGCATGGGTATGTTAACCGAATATTGATATCTCACATAAAAACAATGTTCGGTTTCTCTGAACTCAGCTGTTGTCGACATGATATGCGCCTTTCGGGCAGTCTCCAAAATTACCCTTCTTTTATGAGGAATGCAATAATTTCCTAAGAAATGCTAAATTGGGATCACGTAAGTGTTAAAAAGGCGTTACTATAGAAAAGAGCAAGAACGAAATACTTTATTTGTGGCAAACAACTGAGGTATATTTTTTTTAACACTCTTCTTAATTCGTGCACTTATGGATTACACCATAGCCTCCGATATACTGACAAAGCCTGGCAGATCGCGACGAGAAGCGGCCGCAGAAATGGAAAAAGTGGAGCAGCAGACAAGTATGAGAGGAGAGCTACCGAAATACAACTTCTCCCAATCCTGAGAAAAGAAGTGAGTTTCGGGTCCTCGCCGCTGCAAAAGCATTGCGCTGATGTTTAGATTTCCCGAGAAATGACTCTGATTCTCTCTGCTACCAGATTCACGCGCTCCAATGCGACCAAACACTCAATTGCTCCGTTGTCGAACTGCCAGGCTTTTTGAATATAGAGGAGGCTTTGATTATAAGTTTGGACACAGGGGTGCTGCATGGGATGTTTCCCCAATTTGAGGCAGTGAACGTGCTAAACTCTTTGTGGCCACCAATGTAACGTACCTCTCACATCACGTGGACCATAATATTACTGGCACTGCATGCCACGCCACATGTTTACGGAAAATTTGAAACTCGTTTGAATTTTGTCTTGTGGTTTTAGTATTATTTTTTTACTGAGTTTAATACAGACACCGCATCCAGATCTATTAGGGTCCAATACGTACATGCGCAAAGGAGTTAACTGCACATTGCAGCAAAACACCAAAATAACCATACAGAAAACACGACGATTTTAAAAGTGGAAAAATTACAAATACGTATTGAAAAGCAAAGTTTAATATGCCCTTGCGCTTGGTTGAAAAAAAAAACACTTTCAATTATATTCCAGCTATGTCAATAGTAAGGGTGTTCAGTCTTCAATAGAGCGCGGAAAATGAGAACATTTAAAAACAAATTTTACGCTTAAACAGACTCCTATTCTTTTTTATTATCTTTCCTATGTTACGCAGAGTAGGTTCGACAATAAATTTGTATATACTACTAGCAGGACTATTTCAACTATGAGACGTTAATCTCTTTTATATATTAGTTGTTTTTGTGCCCAGAGGTCTAAAGCAAGCGTAAATTATTTGCAACTGATATCCGATCAATAATATTGTTAAATGGCTTCAACGCGAGAGCGCTGAAGAGCTCGTGTCGCAGAAAAGCCGGCGTCGGCGTCAGTAGGACGGGGAAAACTTGATTGGTCGATAAGGTCAAGACGTCACAGCCATATGGATTCGCGCGGGGATCTAAAAAAACCACAACGCTCACGTGCAACATGACGTCACGCGTGTAATGAAAGGGATTACCGCATGACATGTAATGCGAATTAGAGGTCGCCGCATGTCTCAAATGGTTTCTCTTAGTAATTAATTTGCCTTAAACAAAACACCTGAAGAATTTTTGGCGGGTTTGGCACCCACGACACTTCGGTTCTGAGCCAGGCACGTTACTGACTAGGCCACGCAGGCACGTTTTTTCTTCATTGAAGGACACGCATGCCCGGCTGGCGAATAAGAAGGAGTAAATTTGTTTAACTCACGCGTTCCACTCTTAAATGCGATACTTAAACGTCTTCCTGTAATGTTTCGAACCATGTTTTACGTACACAGATGCGCTTTAAATGTTCTAAGCTTAAAACTATGTTTGTCCTGATTACCCGTGCTTGGCAGATCTTTGTTTTGCTAAAACTATTTTCGGGCTTTAACTTTTTTTATGTCAAATCATCATTTATTTGTGTCCATCAGCGGGGGCGTAAATGCGAATAATAATCGCACCGTGGTCTTATCCTTGACATTATTAAAACAGTGCAAACTGAACAAGGACAAAGATGTGTTGTGTTCCGGGCCGGACGGCCGCGGAAGGGGAGACACCCAGACAAGTACCAGACGGTGCGGTGACCAGGCAGCAGAATGAACTTTACTAGTCCCGTGCCATGCTGTACAGATACGGAGTGGTGGTGCCATCTCGCGGAAGGCGCCACAACTACACGTAACCGTGGAGTGTCGCCTCACGACACTACATCCACTCCCCCTTATGACTATGTGCTGCTTGCACTTTAACTCAATTTAAAGCAGTCCTGTCTGTACACAAAAACAGTCACTGTCTGCAAAACACGAGCAGTCATTGTCTGCAAAACACGAGCAGTCACTGTCTGAAAAACAGAAGCAGTCACTTTCTGAAAAACACGAGCAGTCACTTTCTGAAAAACACAAGCAGTCACTTTCTGCAAGGTAGAAACAGTCACTAAACATAGTCCAGAAGACGTTGTGGTGGGCGTCGCTCTCTAGTAGATCGTCGCAGCACGGGCTCGCAGTCACCTTCCTGGCCATGCACAGGTGAACTCCGTTCCGCCTGTGGCGCTTGAAGTTCTGGTCGCGCGCTGACCGGTGACTGAGGCGGTGTACCCACTGGTAACGTGGTGGGAGTCGACGCAGACGTGCCAGGTAACTCTGTGTTGTCATACCAAGGAGAACTCTGCAGCAAGAGTCTTGGTTCGGCCATGACTCCCTTGGCACTGCCGATAACTTTGAGCCATTCCACGTCCATCCGTCTTCTAGATAAAACGACCAACGCCCAACGCGCTTGAGGACCTTCAGCGGTGGTCCGAAAGTGGGGGTACCCTTTGGGCCATAAACTTGTCTCCGCACTCTCACATAGTGACCCACCTGGAAGCTCGGGGCCTTAGCAGCTCGACGTCTGTCGGCATAAGCCTTACTCTTGGCTTGTTGATCTCTCACCCTCTTGCGAAGGCGACGCATCTCCCGAGCTGGGTTGGTGCAGAGCTCTGCAGTCGGGAGGCCAATGACGTCAAGTGCTGTCCTCATGGGGCGTCCATGGAGCAGCACAGCAGGAGCCAATCCGGTGGTGGAGTGTGGTGTAGCTCTGTAGACTCCCAGATACTCGACGACGGTGGGCTTGAGAGGGCGGTGTTCCAGCAGAGCCAACTGGATTTACGACTTGAGCACCCTGTTGAACCTCTCCACCAGGCCGTTTGCCTGGGGGTGGTAGACTGAGGAGAACGAGTGCTTTATTCCTCTTGCTTCGAGGAACGTCTCAAACTCTCTCGATGTGAACTGTCGGCCATGGTCGGAGACGATCTCTGTCGGATAGCCTTCTCGTGCGAAAACAGTAGACAGGAAATTCATGACTGTCTGCGATGTGATGTCGCTGCAGAAGGCGACCTCCGGCCACTTTGAGTAATAGTCGACGACTGAGATGGCGAACCGGCAGTTCACTGGCGCTTGTTCGAAGGGGCCGACGATGTCGATGGCGACCTTGCTCCAAGGTTTTTCGGGCAGTGGCACTGGCTGGAGCGGTGTTGGCGCTGTCTTGACACTCTTGTCAGCAGACTGGCAGGCTGAACAGCTGCGAATAGTGCCTTCGACTTGCTTGTCTAATCCAGGCCACCAGTACTTCTCTCGAAGGCGCCTCTTTGTCTTTACAATCCCAGGGTGGGACTCGTGCGCGTTCTGGACGAACATCGCCGTTAGCTTGGCCGGGATTACGAAGCGTTCCGAGCGCAGAAGCAGACCGTCGACCACAGACAGCTCGCTGCGGACCTCATAGTATGGAACCAGGTCTGCTGTCAGGTTCTTCCGAGCAGGCCACGCCGTCTGGACACAGTGCATGACGTTTTGTAACGTGTCATCCTCCTCTGTGGCGCGTTGCAGGTCTTCGCGGTGTACAACTGATGTCACCAAGGACACAACCTCTTCTTCGGCCTGTTCTTCACCTTCAGTGCCTGGCGCAGGTAGTCGAGACAGGGCATCTGCCACTTTGTTGTCGGAGCCGCGACGGTACTCGACCTTGAAGTTGTAGCAGAGCAACCGTGCTGTCCACCGTGCGATGCGAAGAGGACGCTGTCCTGTGCTTCGTGCAGAGAGCAGGGCCACTAAGGCTTGGTGATCCGTGAGAAGAGTGAAGGGCCGTCCCCACAAGTATGTGTGCCACCTCTCACAGGCCCACAAACAGGCCAAAGCCTCTCGCTCACCAGCCGAGTACTTCCGCTCGGCTGCGGTCAAAGTTCGTGATGCGAAGGCAACAGTGCGAGTACGAGGCCCGTCGACCTGCTGCAGGACGGCACCCAGACCATATGCAGAAGCATCTGTGGCAACGATGACAGGGAGCGCTGGGTCGAACATGCTCAGCACTTGGTGCGAGGCGAGGAGTTTCTTCACCCTGGCGAAGCTAGCGTCTGCTGCGGCATCCCAGACGAAAGGAACACCTTTCCGTAGCAGTCGGCGCATCGGCTCTACCTCCTCGGCCAACCTGGGGACGAACCTGGCGTAATATTCAACGAGGCCCAAGAAAGAGCGCAGCATGCCAGGCTCAGATGGAACGGCTGCATGGGCGATCGCGTCGACCTTGGCCTGAAGGGGTGCTATGCCTTCAGCGCTGACACGATGTCCGAAGAAACGAGAGCTCAGATGCGTTGAAGACGCACTTGTCATTGAGCTTGAGTCCGGCCTTGGAGATGCGATGAAGAACTTCGCGGAGGTTCTCGGTGTGCTCTTGCAGAGTCTTTCCAAAGACGATTATATCGTCTATGTAGCAGAGGACGCCACTGCAGCCATGCAGAATTCTTGTCATCAGCTGCTGGAACGCAGCTGGGGCCGATGCAAGTCCAAAGCAGATCCTCTTAAAACGGAAGAGCCCCTCATGGGTTATAAATGCCGTGAGGTCTCTACTGTCTGGGTGAAGCAGGACTTGGTGATACGCAGCTGCCAGGTCCAGCTTGGAGAAGTGGCGGGCTCCACTGAGGGCGTGCAGCAATTCTTCCGTATGCGGCAAGGGAAAATTGTCGACGACTACTGCCTTGTTGGGTTCTCTGAGGTCGACGCAAAGACGGATGCTGCCGTCTTTCTTGCGGACGACGACGACTGGGAAACCCATTCGGATGCACTGATTCTTTCGATGATGTCGGCAGCTTCGAGACGCTTCAGCTCGTCGGTGACTTGCTGCCGCAAAGCAAGCGGTAGACGCCTCAACTTCAGCGCGACTGGAACAACCGACTGCTTGATCTTGACCTTGTGCTGCACACCCTTGGCAAGTCCCAAACCCGGTGAGAAAAGGTGACCAAACTCGGTCGAGAGGGGCGCTGGTAGACCAGGGCTTGAAGCAACCAGGGTCGACTTCACGGTGCCTGAAGGGCAACTGGAAGGGGTGGAGGCGAGCGTGGCAGCGGTTGGTTCTGCAGTGGTGCGCAAACAGCGAAGTTCGGCGCCCAAAATCTGAAGATTCAGCACTTTTACGGCGTCCAGGCTTAGAAGCGATGTACCACTGGGCGTGACGTAGAAGGTCAGCAGGGCCTCTTCTGTCTTGTGTGCGACACGTGCGCAGAAGGAACCACAAACAGGAATCTTCTGCCGTGAAAAGTCCAGTAGGGTAACTCGCGGGCTGCTCAGCTGAACCTTGTTCTGGAACAGGCTCCGGAAATGCTCCTCCCCGATGATTGAGACAGCAGAGCCGGTGTCAATGAGGAACGTGACGACACGCGGCGGCGACGTCGAGGTAAGGGGCGTCACTCGGACGTCAACGTAGACTCCTGTACGCTTGTCGGTGTGAACGGAAAGAATGCTGAAGACGCTCGCTGCATCCTCGTCCGGCACCACTTCATGCACTCGAGCTGAACTTCTCCCTCGGTTGTGACGGGCGCGTCGACAGACTTGCTGGAAATGGCCGCGGCGTCCGCATCCGAAGCAAGTACGGCCACGTGCGGGGCAGCGAGACGAGTCGCACGTTGATGTGCCGCAGTTTCCACATGCAGCGGAACCGTTGGAGCCGGAGTACGGAACGACGCTGCCGGAGTTTCGTGACGCTGGCGTGAGTGCAGGGCGCGAGCACGGCGAACCGCGTGAGCGGCTGTCAGAACGACGGCTTCCTCGACCGTTGCGTCTGGTTGACTTCCGTCCCCGTGGAGCTTGCGACGTGACACGACGGACAGGGTTGGCGAGGGCTTCGGACTCACGTGCAGCTTGCTCGCGAAGCTGGGCAATTTCCACTGCGCGGTCGAAAGTCAGCGTGTCCCCTTCGAGGAGCAGTCTCTCACGCAGACGCGGGCACGTGACGCCGGCGACGAACTGGTCGCACATGTTTTCGTCGGCTTGAGCGGCGAAGTTGCAGGACGCTGACAGTTCGCGGAGTGCAAGGGCAAAGTCCGCTGCTGGTTCACCGGAGAGTTGACGACGCTCGCGGAACCGTTGTCGTTCCACCCGGACGTTGCAGCGGGCAGCGAAGTGACGTGTTAGGGCTAGGACGGCGGCGTCGTACGAGTCTGGCTTATCTGGCTTGCTGCTCTTTCCTGCCTCGTCGGCTGCGGCGGCGGCTGGCGGGCTCGGCGTCGGCTGCGGAAGCGCGTCGAAAATGCGCTGTCCTTCTGGTCCCAGGCAGTGCAGGAGCAGGGCTTGCCGACGGGCCGGCGGCAGCTCGTTGGCGCCGGAGGCGAGCAGAAAGTTCTCGAAAAGTCGTAACCAGCGGGACCATGGCACAGCTGGCGTGCCGGGCGTGGCGAGGAACGGTAGCGGAGGCGCAATTCCCGTGAAGTTCATCCTCGTCGCCAGTTGTTGTGTTCCGGGCCGGACGGCCGCGGAAGGGGAGACACCCAGACAAGTACCAGACGTGTGCCGTGACCAGGCAGCAGAATGAACTTTACTAGTCCCGTGCCATGCTGTACAGATACGGAGTGGTGGTGCCATCTCGCGGAAGGCGCCACAACTACACGTAACCGTGGAGTGTCGCCTCACGACACTACAAGATGTACAGAGACGACAGCGTTGCCGCTGACTTGCAACTAAGTTCATTAGATCAAACCTAGATCAAACCAAGGTATACCATCGTTTGCGAGAAAAACATATAAATAAAACAAATACAAATTTATACATTCATATACTTATCTACCACGCGCCAATCGAATTAGATAAAACCGTCAGGAACAGGTACTTCTTTGTCAGTGAGACACACCGAAGTTAAAAAACGCCTGTATAATTTTCTTCCAGCCTTGTCCTTTGCTATCTTCAAGGACTTAGTCATTTTCAAAAGCAGTTCACACCCACACGCTTACAATGCTCATCAAGGTGACGACCTAGATAGCTTTGTTCCAATAGATGATATTCGCCAGCTCTGTCACTGAATCCTCGACCTGTTTGTTCAAAGCAAATGCGGCCGAAGCTAAAACAATTTTATACACAACTCCATCTGTGCAGTCAGTGTACATGACGGCATGCTTTTTGCGCATTGAACACGTTTATGCCAAGTTAGCATTGGATATATCTTGCCGAGAGTTACGAATAGGAGGGTTGATGATGATGATGCTGATGTTCGGCCACTTGTAACAAGAGGCCTGATGGCGAACACGTTGCGAAGTGAAGTTCAGTCAGGTGGTATTAGACTTTAACGTAGATAGATTTATTTAACATAGTACGTTCACAGTGGTGGGCGCGACCAGACGTCGCCGCCCGGCACTTTCCGTCCTCCAAAACCCCCACAAGGAACCCAACCGCAGCCCAGCTCGATCCGTCTCAAAAAGCCCCCTCTCATCATTCGCCCCTCCGTTTTAGAGTGGGAGTCAGGTTCCCTCTCCCAATCGTCCGAACCAATCACAAAGATTCCCGCGCTATTTCCTTTCTGGTAGACGGTCGGTCCTAAAAGCACACAAGCAGAACAACAACATGCTGTCTCAAACGGATAGCCAAAATAAATACCCAAGGACCCCACGTTTTCTTCGAAAGACATTAAAAGAAGGCGCCGCGGAGATGCGCGCACCCACGAACCCGGCCCGCTCACATGATGAAAGCAAAGCCGACATGCCATCGGCACGGCTTACTACCCGAAAAGCCCCATCCGGCAGCCACCCGTGGGAGTGCGTCCCATCGTCCCGGCTCCCCAATTAGGCAGGCGCCGGCTCGAGGCGCCCCTGAGGGCGACATGTCCCCCATTCCCGCGGTCAGCCCGCCGTCTCCCCCGCCGCCTTGGCGATCTTCCGACGACACAGCTGCGCTTCGACACAAACCGACAGAAAAAAAAGGAATAATATATGCCTGAACTTAACTCCTCCCCACCAAGAATGTTGCGGAGACACTCGATGTAGTAGCAACATTTTCCTATAAAACACTCAAACGAAAAACAGCAAACGCGACGAAAGGTACAAGGTATCGACTCTGAATACATAATACACTTAGAATACGTTTGCACGAATTGCACTGATCACATTCTTCACAATGACACACGTCAATAAAACTTAAAGAATGCCACGCAGAAGTCAGAATGTCCACAACTCTCCCGAATAAGCACACACGTGTAGAACCCAGTCCTGTACATTCCAAGGTCGTGCACATTCGGAGGTCATATGATTAAACATTTACGTCCGCTTTGTTATTCGCAGTGAATATGGCTGATGCACAGCGTTCATGTCAGCAAAGATTCCTATCAATCCCACTAAAATTTACCCACTCACAGCGTTACATATATACACACCTCACACCTTAGTCGTGCCTGTCCAGCCTCGACAAAGCGTCGGCACACTTGTTAAGAGATCCCCGAATATGAATGATTTCAATGTCATATTTCTGCAATGCCAGAGACCAACGTGTCAACCGGGCACTGGAGGAAGCCGACCGGGTGAGATACGTCAAAAGATTGTGATCCGTGGCGACCTTTATTTCCGCTCCAAAAGGCCAGGTATCAAGTCCCCCAAGCGCCCGCACGATGGCATACTCCTCCCTCTTAATCGCCAACCCCTTCGCCTGCGAAACACGACCTGTATTTGCGTTCCGCCCACCTCTTGACATAGGCACGCGCCAACCGCAAATTCCGAAGCGACTGTCGTCACAACATACTCGCGACTAGGGTCGGGCGCCGTTACCTCAGGGTCTGGCGGGCGGGTTACCGACCTCACCACATATCCGAGGTACTTAACTCTCGATTGAGCGAAGTTGCAGCTCGTGGGGTTAGCAGTGAGCCCCACGAGTTTTATCGCCTGAAGTACCCCACGCAAATGGTTCACACAATCCCCCGTTTCATCTTTAGGCGAGTCCATTGGCCTGCTTCGGTCACTTTCTCTCGTCGAAATGTCTGCATCAGGTTCCCCCGCAGCTAAAAGGTCAGTCTCAGAAACCGTTGCCGATATCTCTCCTAGGGGCAAGATTTCCGCTTCCGAAGAAGTCTCTTGAAGGTGTTCGACTGCCTGGGGCCCTTCTGAAGCCATAGTGTCAGCTTCAGAGGGTGGTAACGTCTCTCCAACCACTGATGTGTCCACATCATAAACAGTCACTGGAGGCTCCTCGACCGCGGAGACGTCCGTTACTGACATTTCTCCTACATCCAAGTTTCCAGATACAGAAGTCTCCCCAACTACTAAGCTGTCTGCTGCAGAAACAGTTGCAAGATACTTTCCTGACGCTGAGATGGCTACATCAGGAAAAACAATTTGGAGCTCTCTCTCGGCTTCATTGTTTGCCTCGGAAGCAATTATCACCCTGGGGTCCTTGGCACCCGATACCTCTGTTTGAAAAACAGTCCCCGAAGATCCCTGTTCAATAATGCCGCTGATTTCAGAAATGATGACTTTAGGCTTATCGACAACCAGGGTTTCTTCGTTAGACACAGCAGCCGGCAACTCTTCTGCAAATTTAGCAGCCGTCGTTACTGTTCCAAGATTTGTAACCGTGGATGCCAACTCAACCTGCAGGATCCTCAGCGGCAGAGGTCCCTCCTACAGGAGCCTCCTCTTGCTGTTCTACTTCCACGACTTTAAAGGCAGCCTCATCGACTTCCCCCTCCTCGATTTCAGCTTGGCACATACCATCATTTTCTAGAACCTCAGACGTCAGTGAGTTATCCTTATGAATTTGTTTTTCCATGGTGTCTATTTCTCTCGCCTCATCTTCCAACACAAGCTTAACTCGTTTCAGCTCCTCGTACGCTTCCGTACTAAGCAACACATTAAGGGCACTCGACAGCTCCTTTGTCACCGCACACAATGTCGGCACCTGCTGGCCGACGCTGCCTCCCTCCTCCGATAGGCTAAGAGGAACATAGACCAAGTCTGCAGACACCATTTGTCCAAACGCTCCCTTTAACTTTATCTTTCCACGACTCTGTTCTAAGCACGACGCGGGCACGACGTCTGATCTCAACACTGTGATCTCCGATCCCGAATCTAAGCATGCCGTAAGAGGCTGGTCCGCTGCCAGTAACTTCACCCACTTAAGACCTGCGCCAGCTTCCTTACATGGTTCTCATGTATCTCCTCTGGCTCAACTTCCTGCTCCGGAAGCAACGCTACGTTAGCTACCACTTTGCCCTGCTCGGGCCTTTCGCGGTCCTCCTGACTTTGATCCCTCTGCCGTCGCGCCTGCGTGCACTCTCGCTGAAAGTGGCCCACAACGCCACAGTTAAAACACCTCGGTTGGTTTGTCCGCTCCTCATTACGTCCCGTGCTACCGGACGCGGCCCATCTAGTCTCCTTCGGTTTCTCGTACCTACCCCTGTTGGGCGGTTTCGCAAATGGCTTATCCTTGGCAGACGCCTTCTTGCTCCGGCAGCTTTCCTCAAAATTCTCGGCAAGCTCCGCTACCTCTTTTGGCCTGAGCCACCCCTTCGTTTCATTTTGAAGCACATACGTTCTCACGTCATCGGGCATCACCTGTTTCACCCTGTCTGCTATTATTAGCTCTTTCAGTTCCTCGATCGTTTTAATCTCTCGACTACTTAGGTAGTATAGCGAGAAGGTCTCTAGCTTCGTGGTAAACTGAGCCCACGACTCTCCCTCTTCCCTACGTGCCGCAAAGAATAATCTCCGATATTCATTTGCTGTCATTTTTAGCTCTCTCAGAATTTTGGTTTTCAGCTCCGCGTAGGGCATTATTTGTCCAGACGACTGGCTTGCACTGAATGTTCTCATTTTTTCGTTTAAGAAGGGCAGGATAACGGCGCCCTGCACCTCCTCGGGAATTTTGAGAGATGCCAACAACGTATCGACGTTCTTAAACCAGGCGGGCACTAAGGACTCGGTATCCGGCATCTTGGTTAGCACCGCTCTCAGATCCTTCGCGTAGTCTCCCATCCTGCTCTGCTCCCTCCGATCCCGGTCTCCACTGCTTGATCTCATTTGCATCTGCGCCAACTTCAGCTTTTCTAGCTCTACTTGAAGTTTTAAGCTCTCAATTTCCATTTCCCTCTCTTTCAAGTTACGTGCGCTTTCAGCGTTCTCCACCGCGGATACTTGATTTTCTCCCACGCCCTCATCGCGTGAATCAGCCATTTTTTCTTTATGTGTTTTGCTCATTGACCTCGTCACCGGCATGCAAGACCTCGGAGAAAACAGGAAAGGGTCCCACCTGTTTTGATGTAATGCTTCCCCGCCTTCCCAGGTAACAATTTATGTTGTGGAGACAGTCGGCGCAACAAAGTTTCGCAACATGAAAACAGTTTTACTGCAGTCGCGCAACAATGTTGTAGCAACAGTCATAACACTGCAGAAGTGTCCGCTGCTAAAGCACTGCGGCAACTGTGTCGGTCAACCGTTGACTGTCTCATGCTCGCAACAGTTACCCAAGCATTGCTTTTACCCAGCAAAATGTGTGCTGTCCTGATGTTGCTGAACATTGCGGAAAAGATCAGCGCAGCTGTAGGCGAAACATTATCACGCAACACAAGCTCCGCCAACAACGTCACGTTTGCATTTGCGAGAGTGCAGAACTGCTGTTTTGCTACTATTCGACTGATGTTGCGGTAGCGTCGGGCCCTTTGATTCCGAAATGTTGTGGCAACGTCACTTTTTTTGCTTTGGGAAAACAAAGGTTACAAACAGTCATCGCAACGTTCGTTTTTACAGTCAGCAAACTGTTCCCGTGGCAGATTCAAAAACAGATTGCGTTTATACTGCCAGAATGCAGTCGTCAAACATTGCTTTCTAAAAGTGTTCCAACCGTACGACACAACAGTTTTGCGCAAGGTTGGGATAGATGTTTCGAGGAATTGTTGCGGAAACACTTGGCACTATTGTTGGTTGACTGTTGCTCAAACCTATTCGGCAGACGTTGCGCGCCACAACGGGACTGCAGCTGTACATCATTTTTGCCAACTGTTGCCGCTTGCATCTTCTCAACATTTGCACTGCATGACGAGGCAGCGCTCCTCGCAACAGTGCTTCCGATCGGGCAACAATGTCTCGCTTTTGTTGCTAGAGTTTGTATGCCACTGCTGCGTTGCATAGTTTTGCGGGTGTTCTTCACTTGTCTCGCTACAATTAGAAAACAGTCGGGCAGCCTTTCGGCAAACTATTCCGGGAACCTAATCGCGGAAGCAGTATTATAGACAACGTAACTAGAACTCATCATACTGCCATAGAATATTCGCCGAGGAAGTTGCACAGATCCGTGCGGCGGAAACTAACTATAGGCGGTCCAACGCCACCATTTCTCCCGCCTCGGCCACTACAGAAACTACACAGTCGCTGGTACTGGTTCAGGAGTATCGCATTCTACATCGTAAAGAGCGACTCCTCTACTTTGGCTTTCATCGGCAATCTGGGCGCCGAAACATATACGGTAGATATGCTAACCCCCACCACCTAAGCGGGCGTGCCTTGTGATTACCTCAAAAGTCAGCATGCACCCAGGTCGGGACGCGCTACCCGAAATCGTCGGTGAGAGGTGGTTGTGTAAAAACAATATTAATTGTGCCGCGAAACCTTGTAAACTAAAACTTTTAAAAACCATCACGTGCCTGCTATTTGTACCGATCTCCAATAAGAATTCTTACAAAAAGAGTGTTTTTCCGTTTGTTTTTACCGAAAGAACAGCTTTCTAAAAGTTCATGGTAACCAGAGTGCTGGCCGGAGAGGTTACTCGTTCTGTGGATGCTAGTAGAGGGCGCCACTGCCGCCTTGTTCTGGAGTTCGCCGGCCCCTCCAGCACTGTTCCGTTGACTTATGCGAAGCTCTGTGCGACGACCGTCGTTTTAATTAGTGAAGGGCCGAACTTTTGCCGAATCGAAAGTTCGGCGCCGAATCTTGGGATTCGTCTCAGCCGAACTTTTGCCGAACTTTTCTAAAGATTCGGCAAAGATTCGGCAAAAATACATTGTTACCTGACTTAACATTGATATTGAGATTTTTCTGGCGAAAAAAGGTTTTATGTCTTTTTTTCTTTCTTAACTTAAATGCAATATGTAATGCTTATTGACACAGTTATTACTAAATAAGGTGATATTCTACACGGTAATTGTACCGGTGTCGTTTTTGTGTGTTTACCGGCAATTTTAGTGACTGCTTGCAGAAGTGGCGTGACAACGAGGTTGGGTAGAAGCGAGAGTTTCGGTTTTGAGGAATCATCGCAAGCCTGAATATGTGTGTACATTGTTAAAATGAAGGCAATAATACTACGTTCTTGCTTTATCGGGTAATCACCGTTTCGTGTGCGAAAACGATGCAACGGTTGCTGAGCCTTCATCAGAAGAGATAACAATATTATCGTATTTGATATTATTGTAAATATGCATGTTTTTCGATTTGAGTAACTTGGCGTCAGCTTTGCATAAAAATGTGCGTCTGATGCTCGCAAACTCTCGTTTTTAACCTTTAAAATGCGGGTTTCTGGTGTTAGGACATACACGGACGTTTAGGAAGATGGGGAGAGTTAGGAATGTCGGATGTGAGACGTCGAGCATTTCAGTTCTGTTTAATTTTATGCAGGTACATGAAAATCGCGAAATAACACTGATTGAAAAAGCAATAATATTTTGTTTTGGTACACACTACTTCTGAGCCGAAAACAGAATTGTTATATCTCCGAGGAGTGCTTTAAAGTAATTGTCGGCCAATGTTTCAACAACCTCGTTTCATCACTGGAAAGGCCACATGAAAATCACGTTATCCAGTGTATATATCCAGAATGCACCGCATCATTTGGCACTTGCGCAGTGGACTGCGTAAATTACTGTTCGATCTTCTATTCTTGAGGCAGAAAATATTGAAGACAACCACACTCGCTCACAAACACACAGTTACCGTGTTGCCTACACCACACATCGCCGTAACCGCTAGTTGTACTACACTGCACGATGGTAACCGCACGACTGCACGGCGTCCATTTGCAATCCATGGCCCCGTCGCGTTCTCGCGCGTGCGCAGACATTTGCCGGATTTTTGCCGAATCTTTGCCGAACTTTCCTTCAAAAGTTCGGCAGATTCAGGTCCATCACTAGTTTTAATGGCATTTCTTTTGAAAAGTATTGTTCCGAAATCATATGTTTGAGGAGTATCATGAAACTGCCTATTATTCACGTGCTTTACTGCTGCTTGTGGTTCATTAATTGGTTAAGTGGTGCGATAGCACCTTCCGCGCCGTTATGAACACTATCACGCTACAGTGCCGCTGAGTCAAAAAAATAACCACCCAATGACCCAGCTGAAAGTGACATCCTTAAAGATTAGCAGAGCATCCCACTCATGTAATACCCCCCCCCCCTTTGCATTTATATTCATATTGTAATCCGCTTAAAGGAGTCATGAAATTATTTTCATTCTTTCTTAGCTGGGCGTTTTCAGA